>JAVGVS010000354.1:153808-194116 GCA_032718565.1 Distichodus sexfasciatus | reverse complement strand
CACACACACACACACATATATATATATATATATATATATATATATATATCTCCACATTCGCCATCAACACGTAAGTATTAAATATTTGAGAAACTGAGTCACTGCTGTTTGTTGTTCATGTGTTAACTTGTTTATTTGCACAATGTTTACTATTTAGAAATTCAATAGTTTATCTAATCCTGCACTGTAGGAAAATAAACAACAATTCTAATTGAATACACTCAAACAATAAAAAAAAAATCCTGGCTACAAACTAAATCCAAATAATCTAGGTCGAGTGAAGACTGCTGAAGAATACTTGAAGTTTTGAAGAAAGTTGTTCCAGAATGTGACGTCGTACATGTCCTTAACAGTTCAAACAGATAACAGCAAATATCAGTGCAAGTTAAAGCAAGCTAAATATTAATATTGAATAATGATACATACCGAGCATAATTTATACCAAATTTTATTAGTTCTTAATATTTTAGGGCTAATATTTTATTAAAGAATAATGAAGCCTGCCTTTAAGCAAATAACAATAAATGCGTCCTATAGTTTATTTAACCAGCTTTATTGTGTCCGCTGGCAGCTTTTGAATCGTTTCTGCAGTCCGCTATCCGGGTCTTGAATCTCTGACGTATTTCCGAAGCGAGCGCTAAACTGAGAGGCGAGCGCTCTTAGTGAACCGAGCGCTCTTTTAGTGAAACCTTTAGTGAATCGAGCGCTCGCAGTGCTTATTCTATGCTCTCGTAGTGTCTGTCAGCGCTCTTGTATTTTCGACAGTAATCTCACTCCACCACAGCTCTAGTATGGAGTGTAAACTCAAGTTAAAGACGTTCAAAGAGGTCATTAGGCACGAACCAGGCTATATGAAGTTACAACACAATGCCCTGATTCAGGCCTCACATGTGAGACGTTAGTCATGCACAGATTACATGCACTCTGCGTTATCCCTCTCTTTCATTTGAAATGAATTAAATGCAACACACCAATATTGGGGGCAGCATCCAAAAAGTGAGCCGTTTTTGCCTGTTCGTGATCAATTAGGCAAGCTTAATTATTAACTTGTCTTGCTGTCCTCTGTTTCAGTCATATGATCAGAGCTGTGACTAAACCTGGAACACTTTTAAAGTGAAAAATATCAAGCGACAAAAAACAAGCTTCATTGCCAACCTTTATTTCATACAATGTGGAGAGTGTTCCCTGTTCAGCACACACATATAATGCAAGCAGAGCAGGACAAAGTGGTTGTTTCTAACCCTACACACGTACACCACGTAGAAAAAACTCGGATAATGCCAAAAAAAACAATCCGATGTGCTTTATTAAAATACCTCGACAATATAGAGATTTATGCCCTTAATAAAAAATAATAGCTGCCGGTATTCATGCTAAAAACTATTGCATGGGTTTTTTAAAATAGTAAATAGAAATAGTTTCACATTAGATCAAGCACAAATGGATTTTAGCAATCAGAAGCTGTTTCTAAGCAGAGAAATGGCTGATAACGTTTCCACAAAGATACATGCAGTGAGCAAAACACGTCACAAACAGCATCTTAACAGATCTCCATAGAAACACCTCTAATAACATGCTTAGTACTGACCTCTCGCACTTGGTCCCTATTAGTTGTGTATTGGTTTAATTGATTTTAATAGTTGTACTGATTCTAACATACATTCAGGTTCATGTACTGTAAGCTCATGGCAAAGCTTAACTAAGCTGCTTTGTACAAGAACAATGTGGTCATGGCACATAAGACACAAGGTGGAGTCGTTTAGAGCTAATGGTCATTTACACTGACCTCATATTTACATTTATATGTAATGTCCTTTGCTGACCTGTTAAAATAAATATGTATAAAAGAAATAAATTATGTATACCAACCACATGCTGGAAATGCATACATAATCTGCAAAGATCAAATAAATAAGAATATAAATGAAAATTACCTGAAAAAACACCTGATTTTCAGCTACTCTCCTGTATGATGTGGCGTAAAAGGTGAAAGGGTTCAGTGTCCCTGTAGTCAATATTTAGCTGCCATATCAGAACATGTAGATTGGTGTAGTTAAAAAGTAAAAGACAGATAATAATAACTGAGATGTAAACAAGTCTTTAGACTCTTAGAAAAGATGTGTTACAATGGACCCAAACTGTATTAAATTCTTATACATTAATGCGTGAGTTTTGGGACGTTTCTTGTGTTAATTTTAACACATTCATTGTGTTCACACGTTTGACACAGTGAAAGTGTCAAGAAAGGTAACGCAAAGATGTGTAAACATGTATAATATTAACATGTGCTGTCTTTGGTTACACATATTGTGTTGAATGCTGTGAACAAATCCATATTTTAAAACTGCACATAACTACGTGTAAAAGATCTAACTTTATCTAACAAAGTTTTATTAAACATTAACACAAAATGTGTAAACTAAAGTGCTACGCATGATTTCTGTAATGTTTCTACACATGCGTTCTAAAAATGTTCTGACATGGCACCGGTATATGTATGTATGTAATGTATGTAATGGCACAATTACCAAAACAAAATATATGCTGAGAAAAGAAATGCTTTTTAGACATTTTATTATTGTGTCAAATGGTTGCAGCAAATTTTCAGACTCAAAAATGTCAAATTTTTTTTGTTGAAAAAAGTTTAATTGCTACATTTTTTATTTTTCCCTCGAATTAAAAAGATTTCTCATGTTATGAAAATTCAAACAATAACAGAAAATTTAGCTACAGTTCTTAAAAAGGTACATTTAATTTTCGAAAAGCTTTTTTTTGTTAAGAAAGAAGTCAAACTTGCAACCAGTTAATTCTTTTTTTGTACAGCATTTCTTTTTCAGTGTACATATGCACCCATACACACACCCACACAGCACCAAAAACCCGTAATGCTCAGCTGATAAATGAACCCCCCCGTCAGAAGTTCTCTGTAAAGTAACTGTACGTGGTGTGGTTTAGTGTCTGCAGCGCCGTCATATCTCTCTGAAGGTGGTGTTAAACCGGGTTTTGGGTCTAAAACACCCAGGTAACTGGAACCCACTGCTGTGAGCCACTCAGTTTCCTCATGGCGGCCTTGAGGGCACGGTACGTCTCGTCCAGGTTTTCATTCACGATGGTGAGATCAAAGTAGTGTCCGTACACTTTCTTAATCCTGACGCTCTCCTCCACCGTCCGCCTCAGCTCTGCGTCCTGCCAGTAGGGATGACAGGGTTGGAAAATAACTTTTAGGTATGTTTTACAGTGTTGGGTCACAACAAAGCTGCTGGACACTACCGCTCCCTACCGTGAGCTGCTTGGTAACCACTCCTGCCTCGATACCCGACTGGTTCATGGCCTTCAGCACCTCAAACTCTGGAGCCTCAATGAACACAACATAGGGTAGAAACTCAGACGTTCTCAGGACCTTCACAGCCTAAAACAAAATATACATAACATAAAAGTGAAAGTGTCATTATTTGTCATTGTGAACACACCACAGTACACAGTGCACCACAACCAAATGTGACCTCTGCATTTGACCCATCTGTGAAGGAGCTGTGGGCAGCTGACAAGGGCAGCGTGGAGAGCAGTGCTTGGGGACGGTACTTGCTCATGAGTACCTCAGTGTTACCTTTACCGGTCTGGGAATCGAACCGACGACCTTCTGATTACAGGGTGAACACCTAACCGTTACGCCACCAACAGCAGATGATGCAGACTTAGGGGTATTCACAAAATAGGATATACAGTATGTTCGCAACAGCTTTAATTGATTGGCAATCAACAATATAACAGTGAATAACAGTGATTTATTTGTTGCAATGCCATCTGGCAGTAAATGGGATAAATTAGGCAGCAAGTGAACATTTTGTCTTTGAAGTTGATGTGTTACAAGCATTAAAAAATTGACAAGGGCCAAATTGGCTAGACGAATAGGTCAGTGCATCTCCAAAACTTCTGCTCTTGTGGGATGTTCCTGGTATGCAGAGGTCAGGAGCTACCAAAAACGGGTCCAAGAAAAGAAAACTGGTGACAGGGTGATGAAAGGCAAAACCTCACTGATGCCTATTCATAGCAAAGGTTGGTGCATGCTTTCTGATCCAGCGTGGAAATGTTTTGGACTGAATATTAGACAGGTTGTCATAATGTTATCGCTGATCAGTATATTTGTGAAAAGTGTGATTTTAGGCTAAAATATTTAATTGTTTCTTGTACTATGAGAATATAATTGAGAAAGAAACTGTAATTTGAAGATGATTTCATTCCGTTACCTGTGGGTTTACATCTAGAATGCAGATGCGTCCCGCTTCCACCACCTCGTGGATGGAGTCGATCTTGGTGCCATAAAGGTTGCCGTCGTATTCGCCATACTCCAGGTAGCGACCTGCTTTGATGTCCGCCTCCATCTTGCTTTTGGAAGTGAAGGCATACATCAGGCTCTCTCGATCGCTTGATTTGGGCTTCCTGGAGGTGTCTGACAGAATGAAGGGACAACAGACTATTACTACTCAAGGTCAAATAATGTGATTTGGTAGGGAGAGATCAGGTATATAATTCATGCTTGTTTTTCACATTTGAACAAACACTGCACTCAGATCAACATCAAAGAATTATGATTATTACTGATGAATTGTGTGTCATTTTGAGACTGCAATTTGAGCAAACTGATCTCATGTAGACTTATAGGTAAAAGCGTCTTTAGATGTGCGTGTGGATTTGTACTCACGATGAGGTGTGGGTATGTGTGTGTACTCACAGGGAACGGTGGTGCCGAAGTGCTGTGGTTCAGACACCAGCAGCTTATTCTTCAGGCTGCGCCGGCCGACCCCCTGAGCCCCGATCAGGACCAGCGTTTTCCTGCGGAACGGAGGCACTCGCGTCACCTCTTCATAGATCAGCAGCTCGTGCCTGTCAAACTCTGAGTGTGTTCAAATAAAAACGGAAAAATACGTAATGTTAAAAATAAAAAGGTTAGTGGTGCACTGAGTGCTGTGCTGTGATATGTTCACAGTGACAAATAATCACTCAGGATCAAACCTGCATTTCTGGTGGTCAAGTACATAATCTTCTTCTTCTTCTTTCCTCCAATTCCACTACACAGAGTACCTGCAAAACAGCAATGCACAACATGTCAGAACGTTTAGAACTGTAACTAACTTTACAATGATGATCTGATGTGTTGTTACACCCAGACTGACTTATTTAGTGCCAAGAATTGAGATCAGTGTTCGAACCACTGAACTTTCAAGTGTCAATGTTCAAACAAACTCAATCAGATTCGAGTCTGATTAATGTTGGCTAATAGAGCACTGTGAGTAGCGTTACCTGCTGGGGGAAGTTCCATATCTCTCTTTACAAACGCTTTCCTCTTCTCTTCCAGGAGTTGGCTGGGGATGAGACCAGCACTTCCTCCCTCTACTCGCTGAGCCTGTAGACACACACACACGTGGTACCTATTTGAGACGGTTACTATTTATATAAAGCAGTAGTTAGGCAGATCATTCATGTTCTAAGTTTATAACAGCATTAAAGGTGTACGTCATCTAAAAGTTCAGCTATTTATAGCATGCATTTATATTAAATTCAGAAAACAGCATTTTTGCCTCCATTATACCTGCCACCAGTTTGAATCGTCCTGGTTGACGATTTGTAAGATGTCTCCTGCCCAGAATTGCATTCCAGCCTCCTTACAGGGTATCAGGTTGTCATTAGCCGGGTCGTAATCACAATGGGCCTTCACAAACACCTACACATACACATATTTGGTCAGGACAACATGCTTCCCAAACGTAGAAACTGATTACACAACCGTCCTTAGGTTTTGACTCGCACATAATTCATAATAACTTTATCAAGCTGGATGTAGTGTTAATGTCATTAACGAAAAGTATGCAAAAAAAGGCAGTCAACAACCTTTTATTTCCCTGAGTGAGAGTCAATGCTGACCAGCTAAAAATAGGTCTTTGATAATGCAGCTTTGATGAAATGTAGTTTTGTTAAGATGTAGATACTGATGAAAAACTGGAGAAAAGATAAAAAGATTTATGCAAATATTTTAGTGCTAAACCAAGAACTCAGGAATAAAAATATTAAATGATAATGTAATTGCTTTTGTTATTTTATATAAATGGAAGTGACTGTGTTAAATCAGAGTCACAATTGTATCATGGAAGACTTTGTGATATCGTCAGACATTCAGTCAATTTAATATTGTATCATTATAAAACAACACTACTATTTACACCACGTTAGGTTAGCTATCTGCAAAATGAAACAATACCTCCCACTATAAGCATATAAAGTTTACTAGTTAATATTATTGGACACTTTAAAGAAAGGAAACAGTCTGGCTAAAAATAAAGACTAAAAGTTCTTTTCATCAGTTAAAACCAGACAGAAATGACCAAAATGTGACTAATAAGCATTTGCCTGTAAAACTAAATTAAAAGTATCTGCCAACATTAACGCAGACTGAATGCAGTGTGGAAGCTGGTTGGAATAGGACACCATTAGTTATGTGGAGTGTCTCCTCATTATCGTACTGACTCTCTCCACAAAGCTCCAGCCGCCCACCAGCAGCGAAACGACTGGAACTCACAACGCTAATAGATGTGTCAATGTTCACTGTGCCTGTCTCCATAGTAACTGTGTAGGAAGGGACTCTGGAAAGCGGCAGGAAGCAGGCGAAGAAGTGACTTTTAAATGGTAGCTTTTCAAGCTACAAGCTACATATTATAAAATCATCTAAGCTACAGCCAATATGTAGTAGTTAGCTACACTACAAGGTAAAAGTAGAGAGTGTTTTGATATTAAGCTCGCATTAGTTACACTCAAATGTTTCCGTTTCGCCTTTCAGAATCAATAAATATGCTCAAGGATTCTTGTTTCTGTCTTCGATAAGGTAGACTCCATCCTCCAGCTCCATCTTGCAGCTGCCAACAGCGCACTGTGTTACAGTAAGCCTGTATTGCATAGCAATGGTAGCCTATCACTTGTGGACATTTCTGCCAATTCAACACCAATCACCAACATCTGGTAGTTGAATATTTTAGTAAATAGAGAAAAAGAATAATATCATTAATAGCATTTAATATTTGTACAAAAGTGACTGAACAAGGGTCAGTCGTACCTGTCTGGGAAGTTGATGCTCATGGTAACTTGGAAGGATCTTGAGCAAGACACTGCCACTGGCCTCCTGCAGAATCTCCTGGAGCACTCGGGGGTCGTCCCCCACATCTTTACCGTTCACCTCCTTTATGATGTCCCCCACACGGAGAAGACCCTGCTGGTCAATGGTCCCTCCATGCAGGATTCGTGCGATCACCAGCTCTCCGTTCTCCACCCGGAAAGTTATGCCCTGATGGGAACCACACGTAAATAAACATTAAACCAACGGCTGGTGTGAAGAACAAGTCATTGGCATACTCGCAGCTATTTTTTATTAATGCAAGCAAAACAGGCACGGTCGCCAAAAGGGAAGAGGGAAGTGCTCTGTAAATGCTCATGAACACACATCAGTAACAAACTTAATCAATGATAAAGAAACAAGGGGCCACAGTTAACAAAACAAGCAAACCTATATTCTCTTGGATATTTTTGAGGGAACACATGGAAATGTAGATCTTTTGGAAATACTACCAGATGCTCTCCGGCCACTTTGCGAATGCCCACCATGCGAATGGCATCAGCAGGTGCAGGTGGGGCGGCGACGTCCGGCTCTACGTACGCCTGGGGGCTGGGGGGCGGAGTCTCACACGTCTGAGAAGCTACCGAATCATGGGTTTCTAGGAGAGACTGTCAATCAATCACAGCAGAGAGCCATTAGTGTTACCCAACAATTCAATCAATGTTATGTACAGTACATAAACTAATATGTATTACTCTCTTTCACTCTCTGCTAATTTAGAATTATAATGAAAATAATGTACTTACTTTCATATTTACTTTTTACTTGAGTACATTTCTACTATCAACATTGGTCATTTATTTTAATATTTTTCACACATTTCTTCTGGAAATGGAAATTGAAGGGGCCATGTCATCTATATGTGCAGATTTCTGTGCAAACTCTTTGTGCAAAATCTTAAACCCAAAAGTTTAACATGATAGTAATTTGTGCCAACATCTGGTTCTTGCCATCTTTTAGAATTAAATTAATTTTATATTTTGAAATCATGTGAATTAAAACACTCTTAATATTAGATTCATTATTACTTTTACTCAAGTAGTTTTCTTCTTGAGGGTAGCTTTCACTGGACACATTTTCTTTGGAAGAATTTTTATATTTAATCAAGCATAGGTTTTCAGGTACTCTATACCCCACTTCTGTGGCATTGCTGGACTACACTTTAATATCACTGTGAGGTTGAGAATGTCAAGAAGTACATAACAATCCAACCAGGAAGGTTGTTACGATGACTGTTGATGGACATTCGTACCTGAAAGTGGGGCTGGTTGAGGATGCGTGAGAGCTCGGCAGCCGTGTTGCTACGGTGGGTGAATGGACTGAGATCCCTCAGGATGTCCTGGACCAGCTCTACATTGTTGTCCCTCACTGCCTCCAGTCGGGGCTCCTCCAGACTCTCAGCGCTCTGGTGAACAAGTATGAAGAAGCTGAGACCAGAAAAGCCAAACCCATGTTTGTTCACACCTCAGCTTTTTGCTTGGAACCCTTTGAGAATTGGTAACAACGTCTACACAATACACGAACTGCATTTTTTTCCCAAAAGGATTTAAAAGTTGGAGGTTGAGGTCTGGGAGTTCTACACAAAGGATAGGCAATCTGAACAAACCAGTGTGAATTACTGAGAATATTCCTGAGCTTATTCTCTCGTTTGTAAAAATACAGTACCAAAACCAAATTTTGGGATTGACATTTTTTATATAATTCAGGTTTAACGCTCTCTGCTGTGGTGTATTTATTGTGTGTGTTTAGATGCATTTACTAGAAAAGTAGAAAAGTCAAATCAATAGCCTCACTCCTTTCTCTTTGTGTGTCTGTGATTAGCATGTATCTATCTTACCACTGGACTTTCGATGATGCCCTTGAGGAAGATTAGATCCAAATCATTTGCAGTGGTGGAGCTGTTACTGTCACTAAGAGTGTCTGGAACCTGCGTCAAAGCTACAGAGACAGAGAGAGTTAAACATTTGGAAGGTGTACATGGAAAAATTGTATGACTTTGAAAGAGTAAGTAACTTTACCAGGCTCCGTGCCAGTGGCAGCCACAGGCATGATGTCTGAGAGAGAGAGAGAGTGAGTGAGAGAAAGAGATAAATTGTGATTCATTGATTGTGATTCTTACTGAAAAATTTTGACTTTGAATGGAGAGAGATAAAAATTGATGAAGGAAACCCTAAAGAGAGAGATCAAATAAGTCCTAAAATCAAATAAGTCCTAATAGCGTTTGAGGCACATTTGCAGTAAGTAGTGTGTGCGTGTGTTCTGTGTGAGTAGATGCGTGATTTGTGTGTGCAAATCCAGATTCCAAGCTCTTTTACTAACAATGAGACAGAAGACAGAGGAGCAGGTGCAAAGAGAGAGCGACAGAGAGTGAGAGAGAGAGGGGGAGAGAGATGGCGATGTGATGAAGGAGGTAAACAACGATGAGAACAGTTTTCCATTTGTGAGTCTGCAGGGTTCTAGAAATTGCTCTCCTCTCTGTCTGTCCTCTTCGTCTATTATTACTTTCTATTATTCTTTGTTTTCTCTCGTCCTGCTGAGATGCTCGTATCCAATCAAACACTGTGGCGGTGACCAATTTACAATTAAATAAGATTCACATCAAACATGAATCTGAGATGTAGGTCGTCTTTAAACAACTGTTCACATATAAATTCAAGGTTAAAGACAAGGTTACACTCAAAGATATGCACATTGTTGTTTCTGACATTAAATAAAGGGGGCAGTTGGTACTGTAACGGTGGGGGAGTTGGCCCTGTGATTGGAGGGTTACCGCTTCAAGTTTTGGACTGGTAAAGGTATCACTGAGGTAACCCTGAGCAAAGTAATGCTTCTCAGTCGATGCCAAAAAGCTGCCAACTGCTTCTTCACGGACGGGTCAAATGTAGAGGTCAGATTTCGTTGGGGTGCACTGTATGCTATGGTGTTCACAATGACAAATAATCACTCAATTAAATTCACTTGAGAGAGCATCTCGCACTCACTAGAATACCTTCAAGTTGTTGGCCAGACCACCATCAGCGTCGGCATTGCAGGTGGTCCGTGACATGCCATCCCGTTTCACTACTGAAATCGCTTTTTAGAAATTTTTCATTTTTCAAAACATTTCCAGATGATTTGGGCATCTTTATGAATAATGGATTTAATGCAAATATCTAAAAAGTTATACAAAAAAATGCCCCCTCCCCTCCCTTAGTCTGCATAAAAATTCAAGTTAAAAAGAACATCCCGGTAGCAAGACACAAACACAGCAGCCCATACAGCACTCATATTTCACCTACAAACGCTTGCTCAGACTGACCACATGTGATTGTCACATTTGAACTTTAGTCATAATCTGTGTTCTAATGTAAATCGGGTTTGTTCACTCACTAGGACCAGCCTGTTTGGCATTTACGGAGCTCTATAGGAGCTGAGTTCACCTGCAAGCACTGAGCCGGTAAGATTAACTTCATATAGCCGTAATAAAGTTCAGCCTCCAGTGAATCACAAGCACATGCATTTACTTATTTACGCACATATCTCCTTAAACTTCTTGACTAGATGTAAATAATACTACACCGAACTCTGACTCTAATCTTAACCACAGTAACCAAAAGCAAATCTTTTACCTATTTTAGTATTTCAAAAGCTGCAAGTTTTCTATAAAAGCAGTTTTTCCTTCATATACACAAATGTCCTCACAAAGGCATGGAAATCTGACAAATCTCATGTATTATTGGGCCTCATTCACCAAGAGAGTGTAATATTATACAACTGTAGAACTGCAGAATAAGCAAATGTTTTGTACAAACTGATGTACCATAAAACACATAGAAATGTGTAGAAATGCTTACCTAAGATCAAGTTCAAAGTGGGTTTTAAGAACACATTTCATCTTTGGAATGTTTGGTTGGTTAATGAGGCTCGATGTTATTTAGGGATCGATCATAACCAACTGAAAGCATGCACACACACAGTGAAAAACAGTGGCGGCACTAGAATAATCTGCTACATTACAGTCTGCTCATGACATTCAGTTCCAATGTGGCAGAGATTTAATCTAAGAGTCCATGAGCTTTCATTCATATTTATTTTTTGAGATTTTTTCCTGCCTTTTCCATTATGCATTTAGCAAAAGAAGGCACTATGAATTGCATTTAGCCCACACCTCAATATTAAAATATTGGATGACTCTTTTGCTGGAATTAATATGTTCATGCTGAAATAGACTCCTGTGTGCCGCATTAATAAAACAGGAGGACAATCAGAGAGCAGAGACACATCTGAGCCCCTCATGTGCACAAGCCGGAGAGCATTTCATGCTAGGAAAATAAAAGCTGGATATTTATATGCGATTCTAAGTCGAGCGTCAGCGGGACGGACAGCTCCACCTCCCCAGACAATTCCACCTCGCCCCAGCGCCTCATACATATTCAGCAGCATTAGTCAGCAGCTATGATCACCACACACACACACACTCCGGTCTACTGTCTACATGTGAGTACATCAGTTGAATAAAAAGCATGTGTTAGAATGATGCACATTATTAAAACTGGCTACTCGATGGTGCATCAAACAAAAATTGTGAGACAAAATCTCTCAAAACATGCACTGAGCGCTTCAGTTTCATGGATCTCAAACTGTAATGGGTATGGTAAAAAGATAGACGTCTTCACAAAGCTTAAACCAAAACACGTACCAGAGGCGAGAGAGGGAAATATTAGGACATAACTGTCCTCCAATGCATTTTAATGAAGTAATGGGCAAATTTTCAGGTTACTACAGTTAACAGTCATGCTTTATCATACTAATTCTCTACAGAGTAAAGGAATATATGGTGGTGCATATATGTGCGCTGTAAAAAATATTACATTTTAGGAATTTCATTTCTATTAAATGATTCAATTATTGCCTTTCAAGCAAAAAGTTTCAAGCAAAACCAAATTGTATACACTAGTTATTTCAACTCATTATTTTAAGTCTAGTTTAAGCTCTGTATTGTTCTCTGTAAGAATACCCCATTTGGTGTTTCACTTCGAACTTAACATTCTACAGGAATCTGTAGATCTGATTTATCTGCAAGATGTTGCGTATTACTGGAAAGAAGCACAATTTAAACTTAATTCCTATATCATTTTAGCAAATTTCATTTTCCCTTATGGGGCACCAACACGTTCACTCTTAAACATAGTGATGAAACTTCAAAAGGTTAGTTGAAATTGCATCCATTATTATTTTAAGTTGAAGTATGTTAATGTGGCTTATTTATCACATTTTCAGTCACAGTTATAATATTACTGTCAACTGTGTAAAATTGAACTATTTGCTTATTCATGAAGCAGTCCCCCAAGGCTGATGTTGATGTAGTATTGTTAGGCCTCGTTACTCAGTCTTTGTTTCACCTGTGTATCTACCTATTTAAGATGACCTTCCCCTTTGTCTGACTTTTGCTAGTCTGGGTATGTGTGTCACGTCAAGTTCTGTATGATCTTGTGCACCCGGCATACGGCTTGCTGCTTATTGTGTACTGTGGTTTCTATGTCCAGAGTTCTGGCGCTTTGGTGTTGTTACTTAACTATGTTTTTCAGTAGCCTATCAGTAAAAAAGTTACTTTTAAAATGCTGTTGCTTTAAAAGTAACTTTTTTACTGATTGGTGTTAAAGTTGCAGAAGTTTAGGCTATAGCGTCAGTGGCTGCTGTGAGATGGAGTTGGAGAACGTTGGCAAATATGGAAGCAAGAATCTGTGGCAGTGAAATAGCTTCCATGTAGCTATCTATTACTTTGCCTTTGCTTGTAGTGCAGCTATCTATTATATTAAAACCGTAGTTGACTGTACCTTAGCTACTTTTAATTATAGTTAGTTTGTAGCTTGAAAACCTACCATTTAAAAGTTGATTTCCTCAGAACTGCTTTTGTTTGAAATGTGTTTAGTTGCTCCTGCATCCAGCCACATTTTTAAAGCTAACTGTCCTGTATTACAGTTGTTACCAGTGCTGTACGGCTGCTGTAATTTCTTTATTTAATTGGATTGAGGCTTATCTGAACTGCCTGAAATTGTGTGGGGCTGAGTGAAGGATCAGAAGTAGATATAAATCATTTTGACACCCGTGCAAGAGAGACGGCATCAGCCAGCCCCACTGGGCACAGATGGCGTGCGAACTGGAACAATCAGAAAACAATGGTGTGATTCAGGCATGAATTTAAAACACACCAAACTCTTAATTCAATGAACTAAATATTTAACCACAGTTAAATATTACATATTATAGTTCATAGAATAGTTGGACTTTCTTTGAAAGCACAGTTTACTTAAATACGTTATTTTTAGTAATTGTTTAAAACTTCTGCTGATTTTATTCCATTGATCCAAATGTTGATCATCCTTTGTATTCTTATTTAAACCAAAAGAGTTGGCTTACTCTTACTCAGGAGATGCTGCATTTTCAGCATGTTCAAAAACAATTTGGTATTCTATGGTAAAAAAAAAAAAAAAAGTAACAAAATCTAAAATAGAATCTTAATTTTAATGGTGTTCCTAAAAATGAGCCTCATTCACCAACCATTCTTAACAAGAAATTTGTTCTTAAACCCCACTTATGCAGATTTCACAGGGTTTCTGACATTCACCAATGCTTTCTTATTTGTTCTCATCTACAAAAGCTGAAGAGCGCTCTTACACAAATTATGTTGCACAAACAGGCAAAACATCAGCTTAGGTTTTGAATTCTACTATTATCTAACATTACTCTAAATGTCTTAACTGAGGCTCAAAGCTCGGATCAAATATCAACAGCATCCTCTCATTTTCATTTGTGCCAAATGTAAGAGCTCAAGTAGATGAAAGCCCACAGAGGAACACAAAGCCCAAATGGCACACACAGTCTTCATAAACTCCAGAACTTTACTGGACACACATGACCTCACCTTAATATCAATCCAAATACGGGTCATGCTGTTGTTTCCATTGGTACCTGATCATATTCTCAGATTTGATTCTTACCTGGTGAATGTTTTATCTCCTCTGTACTAGAGGACTGTGGGCTTCATTTACCAACAAACCCATTCTTATCTTACAAAGATAGTGGGATTCACCCTTAAAGGAACATAGGTGCAAACAATTATGCGCTTTTACAAAACAAAACAAATTTGCATGTCTTTCTTAGGACTTGTCTAAAGAAGAAAATATAACAAAAGGGGAAAAAAATGAATGAGTACATATATTCTTTATTTTGGGTAACATTTGTACTGTTTCTGATGACAAAAACCTGAATTTCATAACATTTGATTATTCTGTTTACTATATAGGTTAACTCTGTAAATAACCATATCATTGCAGTCTTTTAAATATTTCTCTATTTATATTGGTACTTTTGAGATCAGTTTCAAGATTCTGGAGATTCTGATCTTGATCTCTATAGAGTGGAGAATCATGTATTGCAAACCATACATACACCTCCTACAGCTATTCTACAGTCAGTGTGTAAATGCAATCGAATCATAACTGCTAACGATGCAAAACGTGTGAGCAACCCCCAGCCACCCTCCATCTGCGACTTTGGGCAGGGACTGCCACACCCCCCATCTGTTCCTTACGTAGATGCACACACAGGCCTGCAGTTCTGTGAAAGCATGTGGTTGCTTTGGCAAAATACTGCCACTCTAAATGCCATGCTAAGCATCTTTTGAATAATCATGAGTCTCCACTCTCTTATGCAACTTATATTTAATTAGACTATTGTAAGCATCGTTATTAGTCTATATCCAGTCTACCAAGCCAATGATATGCATCCAATTTAAATTACATCACACACTGCATTATATCCAGTATTCAGTCCTGTTTATTTCTTTATTCCAGCTATTAGAATTACGCTGTGCTTTATCATTTTATTTCAGCTTCAATATCCTTGACTAAAAGGTGCTGTGACAATGCTGTTAAAAGCTTAAATAAAAATGTAAAAATGTAGTGGATATGAACATAGAAAATCTGAGGGAATAAAATGAAAAGCACTGTTTTAGCCTAATAAGGCAACTGAGAATAAATATATGTTAAAGTGGTTTTATATAACTAAATTTTAGATTTCTACTCATCTTACAGCTTATGCTGTATACTCAGAGTCTTATATAATTAACCACAAATAACCAGTAAATTAATTAAACACCGAATATGGCTGCTGTATAGAATGGTGAACGGCGAGAAATGATTCTGCTTGGTATTTTCACTCTTTCACTTCGCAAACCTTCCTCTTCTTATAATCAATAAGTATTATTCCTATAATTATTGGACAGCGACAAACAAATATGATTGCTCCTTGATGATTTGCAATCTCTGCTCCATTTTACAAAAACAGAGACAGGAGTCACATGGAGAACCACGGACGTGTGTGTCGCAAATAACACAAAAACAAATGCATGTTCCATACCAAAGTTAAACACCGTGTTGGCATGTCCATGATCCAGCCTTCAACATCTACATGAAGCACATTTAATACGCAGAATGAAAGCCTGAGGCTGTGATGAAGTGACGACAATAACAATAACAACAGCAGCAGCAGTAAACAATGAGGCGGGAGAGATGGAGCTGAATGAAGCGCCGCTGGTGTGAGATTTTCCTCACTGGGAGCTGCGATCTGTGAAAATGGGTAAACACGAAAGGGATGGATGTAGAGAAAAGCCGATTTTTTAAAATGATATACGTTATGATGATGAAAAACTGACCTCTCGGTTTCTCTCGGCCGTATCGCTGCGTTGCCTCGGTAATTAAAGTCTGGATCAGCACGGCGCCGCGCGAGCGCTACGTCACCCGTGACGTCGTGAGCCTTTAAAGCGGCGACTCACCGCCTCCCTTTAAAGTGGGACCCACCACCTCAGTCTGGTCTAACGCTCATTTTATCCGTAACGCGCGGATACCGTTTTAAAATTGACGATCTCATTTCAAAATATGAATTAACGATTTCTAGTATATTAAAACCATAAATCCATATTAAAACTGTTTACGCACAGCGTCTGTTTAAGGTCTGTAATCATAAAGATATTAAACGTTATACTTTGTTTAGTTACCTTAGCTCAAAAGCTGTTAAGGTCGTGTTAACTTGCTGAACGGTTTGCACTTTTCTTTGAACGGCTAATGAGGCTAACTATCGACTAAAGCTGGTTGTACACCGTTAGCTTCTATTCATCGTCAGCCAAATGGGTAGAATGTCTTTTTCATTAAAAGGGTCGGGTTAATTGAATTCGATTCTGTGCATCCTGGCCATATATTTTGTGAAGCATCACCACGGACTTGATTGTTTGGTGACATCTTGTGGTTATTAATAACTTTGTCACACACGTTTCACCTAAAGAAACTGGTCAGATATGCGTTTGACTCGTTTATTTGCAAAACCTTGTGTGTGTGTCCATGTATTTATCGCATTGTGGGGACCTTTTTGTCCCCTAAAATCACTTTTATCTGTTTTTTGGGGTTTTGTGGGGACATTTGAGAGGTCCCCATGAGGAGAAATGACTTTATAGAAAATGTGCTTGTTTTATTTGAGAAACTAAAAGAGGTTAAAGATGTGCTTTTGGTTACTGAGGTTAGGGTTAGGGTAAGGATTAGGTGTAGGTGTAAAATTATATGCATCTAGTCATTATGGGAGTCTATGGAAAGACCTCACAAAGATAGTAATACAGAGACTGTGTGTGTGTGTGTGTGTGTTAAGTTAACCAGTTCGAATAGCACGTCATCCACGGAACTTTTAATCACAGTCATTAATATGTACAAAACAATAGAATAGACCCTCTGTAAGACACAGTGACATATGCACAAACATATTTCCTATCAATACAATAGTCTCTGTTTAGTAATAAATTATGTACAGTTTTAATGAAGAACAACAATCTGCTCGTGTTCATGAGGAACTTCTAGTGAGAGGAGACTCCCTTCATGGAGGGACTGATGGAAGGTTTGGAGTCGGTTGATCTGATTTCTGTGGGAGGCACATGAGGGAATGAGGTGGCCAACGCCAGGGGGGAT
Organism: Distichodus sexfasciatus; assembly: GCA_032718565.1. Classification (NCBI taxonomy): domain Eukaryota; kingdom Metazoa; phylum Chordata; class Actinopteri; order Characiformes; family Distichodontidae; genus Distichodus; species Distichodus sexfasciatus. The sequence goes on along the minus strand of JAVGVS010000354.1, from coordinate 176,962 downwards.
GGGCATCACCACATGTAAGAGTCGTCATATCTGAAACACAAAACACCAGTTATATGCAATCATCTGCATTTGTATTCCTTCATTTACTTCTTATATGTTGGTATAAGCACATCTCGTTAACAGTTAAAATACCACAGGTGACCAAAGTCAGTGAAAAAAAGTTTGACTGTAAATCTAAATGTATTCTCAAAAAAGCTTAAGCTTGAGCAATTACTTGAAAGAAATCTGTGTATTTTGGCCCTGTGCTAAAGTAACACTACAGTAATGGGCTGTTCAGAGGTGGCAGAAGGTCTCTGTTTGAGCCTTTTTTCAGCATTTTCTCTGTGGCGAGAGCGGAGCCGCAGTTTTGAAGTCTAATTAAATAGAGTGTTAAATGTCAAGGCCTCTCAGATATTCATCGTGCGTCATGTTCCTGAGCCCACTCCCTTCCTGAGGGGCGAGGAGAGGAAGGGAGGCATCCCATCTGTCCCCTGCTTTCCGTACAGGTGTGAAAAATTCATGAGCTACTCCTCTCTCCTTCTCACACACAGGCTGGTTCCCCCTCTGTCTGTCTGCCCCATGAGAACGAGACCTTGACTTTTCAGTGGGAACGATTTTGTGTTCCTGGAAAGAGCATGTTGCTCTTAACTATTAATTATGTTTGCAAGGACGTACTTTTACCTACATAAATATCATTTGCTGCAGAGTAGTAGTTTGCAAAATTTTGGATAGAAGTAAAGTAAAGAAATTGATCCTTGTATGATGCTCGTTTATTAAGCACTTTTGAGGACAACTATCAACAAGTTTTGACTTATAAGTGGATCATAATTCATGTATAATTGGGTTAAATAAATAACACTTTGTACTTTTAGAAATTTACAATTTCCTACTGTGAAATATTAGACTACTGTATGTTTGCCTGTGAAACTACAAGTGCCAAATGTAAGGCTCATTTGGAATAAGTGATTTGTCGAGTGTTTGACTCACCTCGATCGCTGGTTATGCTCGTTGCTGTCTCCAAAAAGGAGATCTGACATCACTCCATCTGAGGTAGACCTCTTTCCATACCTTAGATAGAGAGAGATTAAAGAGAGAAACTAAGAATGAACGTTTTATAATGACAAATAACTATTGCCACCATCAGAACAGCAGATTTAAAAGACAATACATTCTTTCTACAACCTTTCACCAACTGTGTCCTCAAATTGCAAGCTTAAATTTGGAGTTTATACTGGCAAATGAAGTTGCTGAAAACATTGCAGTTCCTAACCTTTGGCATTAAACAACTTGAGCCTTGAGAAAACTGTGACAACGAGAAGGAACCTTAACTGGCCAGCAGCACTTGGAGCACAAGTATCAATTCATAATATTTTCACTTCATTCCTTCTGATTGTTTGGCTACAATTGGTATGTATAAATCAGAACGAGGGAAAATGGGATATAAAAAAGGCATTGTGCTTGGGGGTGAAAGTGAACGCAGCGAATCTGTCCATATTGAGCTTCTGGTCTTTTCTTGAGTGTCAAATAGCTTTGAGGGCTTTCAGAATGGCCTTGTTGAGCCGAAGCACACACATCGATAAAGCAATTTTACACTTATATTCCTCCTGAATAGATGCCTACGAGCAATGCCGGCGAGTGAGAGGAAAAAATGATACAGCCGTCATTTCTGAAACGGGGCCACCACTGAGTCCCACCTGTGTCCCACTAAGCGGAGCAATATGAAGAGGCCTGCGGTTATCTGATAGAGTCATGATTGGTTTCTCGCTCATACGCTTCAGAATGAGAGGACCTGCGGCGGACTGTGTCAGGAACAAGAGCTTTTCTGAAAAATCAACAGGCCTTTTCCTCGTGAGAGGTTTTGCACCTGTCACTGGATGGAAATGTTTGATGTAGTTTTCGTGGCCGGTGGCACTGATGACCTACTGTGAATGGCCATCTTCTGTTCCTATTGAAAGAGTATTGCTCTGATATTAAATTTAATTACATGGTGAAAATTACAGCTTAGAATGTAAAATTTCTGACAGGTTTTCACTGTTTACCAAATCAGTTGAAGGCAAATCTGTTTTAAAATGCTCTTTGAAGTGCTCTAAAAACTGTATAATAATTACAATATTAATTATAGGTTTGTTAACATGAGTCCACATTCTTATCTTTGCAATATTTGCAAATTTAACTTAATTTTCTTTTCTTTTTCTTTACTGCACATTTGAGTTCTTTTTTCATCATCTTATGCATTCTTTATGCTTTTTGTTTCTTTGTATTTTATTTGAAATTAACCACAATTAATTTCTGTAAAGAATATTGAATGACCTCTATGCATGAAAATGTGCTATATGAAAAATTTGCTTTATCTTGTTTAAAGTGGGGGGCTCATTAATTGCAATACAATTTACCTGAATGAGGACTACATTTTCGTAAGTTGGAATTGAATTTTAAATTCTATTCCCACGTTTTATCTGTAAAGTCTGTAAAGGAAAACAGATCTGTGGTTGAAAAATGAATCTGGTGGAGATACTGGAACCTCTCTCTCTCTTTCAAATGTTAAGAACCTATTTGAAAATCGTAAATGTGTAAAAAAAAAACTCCACCCCCCTTGGCGATGCTGAAGGAAAGCATTCAAATCAAAATATATGACAGACAGTTTCAGCCCTGGATTAGATTTTCGGCCACTCTAGTGTTTTAAAGCCTAGATATGAGGATAAGGAGAGATATCAGCCTTAGAAGACTGACCCATAATGACATTTTAGACTCAGACTTCAGACCTGAATCATATATCACTTCAGTGTGTGTGTGTGCGTGTGTGTGTGTGCGTGTGTGTGTGTGCGTGTGTGTGTGCTAGAATATTAAGCCCAAACAGGAAATGGACATCTGTAGAGTAATGACAGGGAAAATTAAATATTCTGGGACAATTTTCACATAAAAGTTATGAAAATCTCCCAAGCTTTCTTTTGCCAGGATATGTATGGTTCCACATGGCAGATATATATTACAATTACATGGCTTATTGGTGTGGAAAACAGCTTCTTAAGACTTTATGACACCAAAGTCTGAAGATATTCACTTCAAATAATATTTTAGTACCTTCCTTTGGAGAATCCACATTTTTACATGGAATGGCTAATCACTCCTCACCTTTGTCTTGTTATGAGGTTGATGTAATGTCTCAGAGCGGTGTAATACTTGGCCAGCTCCTCAGGAGGTGCGTCCTCTCCGGGGTTCTCTGGTTTCGGAGGATACGCGTCCACGATCGTGCCCAAATACAGCAGTACACACAGAATCACAGCGCCAAGGAAGCTCCAGGACTTCAACATGATGCTCATCTGTCAAACACACAGCAACATCAGAACGATGCTCTGGTCAGTGTGAGCAATGAGAAGTCATTTTCTCCCTTAAATATGAGGGAAAGACATTTGTAGAGTCCTACTGGATTAGTTCATTCAAACTGTACAAAACAATCACGACAAGATCGCCGCCAGTCAGCGGCTTGGCGTTACGTGAATCTCAATGAGCGTCTAAAAATGAATTTGTAAAAATGAAAAGTCAATTGCTGTGGAATTTTAACTGTCTCTCACACACAGAGTCCTTATTCGCTATAAAAATTTCCATTATTAATGAAGATGAGTAAAACCTGTAACATCACTACACTTTAAGTGATTTCTGCAGATCAATTTAAATCTAAATTAAATCACTATGAAACTTGAAATAAAGGTGCTCAAAGGTTTATTTGTAGTGAGCCCATAGGAGCACCATTTTGTTCTACAAAATACATTTATTGGTAAAAACACACATGCTTCAGCTTCTTTTCAACTCCTTAATAATTCCAAGGTTCTTCATTAATCCAAAGATTCTTTCTAGATTATTACATCCTAGAATAAGAACATTTAGAAAACCATTGTAAAAGATTTTATATTCAGACCGAACTCCAAACTCAGGAAAATCAGCCTGTTGCTGTCCGCGGTGCTGAAATCATCAAACGCAGTCCGTGATTAAAGATTAAAAACTCTATATTCTGGATTACGTTTTTGTGGCAGATAACATTAAAACACTTTAAAAATGACTTTAAATGAATCTTATATGAAAGGTATTAGAAATATGAAAGAAAAATGACTTACTTTCTATTATAAGTCGGGAGCTTATATTTCTTGTTTCAGAAGTCGTCTGATTCTTTCTTGAAGTTCCTTTAATTGAGAAGTTTGTCTTCTGAAGCCGACTTTTGTCTTATTCTACCGGCGACTTCAACCCTTTATATACGAATCTGAGTGGAGTTGCGTAGAAAAGAGAATGGGCAGGGAGGGGAGATTCACACACCCGCACCACGTCACCAGATAATCAGCAGATTACTAATGCAGCTCAAGTTATCCTGTCTGATTTAGGAGTGGGTTAGATTATATTTTTATGTTTTTATGATATAAATGCATCCCTTAATAAAACTCTTAATAATATTAATTCTCTCTCAAATAAGTACACTTTAAGGTCCCTAATTCATATCAATTAATATAGTTACAGAAATTAATAATTATTGTGCAGGGTATGGCAGGCTGCACTATTCAAAGCCAATTGCTTCATTGCTAGAGTAACTGATCCATGAAAAATCCTTAATTCGCAGAAAATCATCTGACTGTTTATTATGAAATCAGATGTAGCATCACAACAAAAGAACAAACATTGCGTTCTGTGTTTATCTATGTAATATATGTTCGTTCTGGGGTTGGAGTAAAAAACTTGATGTCATGCAGTAACTAGTTACCAACACCAGATGGCACTACAGACAAAGTGAATTATCATTTTTTAATCGCTTTTGTTAATTGATTGATTAGGTTCTAATTAGCATGTATGAACCCCTCATGTGAGCATCATAACCGCCAGCTCACAGGTACATGACGCACAAGAAGAACGCCTACAAATCTCTCTCTCTCTTCCTCTCTCTCTCTCTCTCTTCAAATATTTCGCATTCATTAACCAGCAGTTAATTAGGCTGTTTTTTGAAAGACGACATCTTCACTTGTCTACTCATCCCTCAGGCAAGTGGATTCAGTTATTTTGAGTGACAGAGCTATTGGTTTTGTAATGAATTCTATTTAAAAAAACCAATGTGGTAAATGAGAGCAAAGAGAGGCATGATGTAATGCGTTGTGTGTTATAATACAGAAAAATGCTTACTTGCGTTTTCATGTATAGATTTGTACAATGTTTATGCGTAATGAGAGCTAGGATGTTGTTTTGGTATAAAGGAGTGCTCTAAGCTGATGCGTCCTCCTGGTAATTTACCACATCATGAGTGATAATTTACAGTAAGATTATATGTTTACATCTGATTGAGTATACAGACTCCGAATGCTAAGCTCAATGAGGATATAAGAAGAAAGATTGATGCGGTAGTCTGCCCATAGAAAAGAAGAGCATGTCATCACTGACCACATGAAGTTTGCTCGCTGACACTTTATACTTGCAAATTCGCCCCCATGCATACAGAAAAGCAGGAGATTATCATTTCAAAAGCACAGCTCACTCATAATAAAACTCTCACATTTACTAGCAATAACATCTCAGCGTCTTGCTTTGATACTCTTTTCTTTTTCATTTTTGTCTGACGTAAGTGTTTCTCTTAAACAATACAGTATTCATATATGTGATTAATCTCTACCGTTAATCCTTTCAGGCATAAAGTATGACATACTTACTTTAGGGGTGGTTATGGATTGTTTTTGACTGTGCATGGAAAGGACTAAAAATACGGAAACGCTTTAATGCATTTAATGATTCTTGAAAACACAAACACAGATATATCCAAACTTAATGCGTCAGGCTCTGAGAAACAGTTTTAACTCATCAATCACATACGAAGGTCACGAAGCTGCCTGGTTCTGATGGATCAGGACGCAGGCTGGTGACGAACCAGTTATGAGATTTCGTTGGTCTCACGACGGCCACGTCAGGAGACTGGATATAACCCCAGGGAAGCTGACGTGTTCGCACATGAGCGGTCCAGATAGAGACCCACCCCTCCTCCCCCCACCACACACACTCGAAGCCCCCGATTGTTTCATCGTCGTTCTGAGACGTCAGTGAGTTTGCTCACCGCTGATGGCCCTCCACAGTAAGATGATTTTCACTGAGGTTTTCTCAACGGCCGCCCAGTAATGGTGGCTCAGCATCCGGTTCAGCCTCCTCGAGGTGTGAACTTGTCATGAGGCCTCGTGCTGCAGCTCCAAGTGTCCCGTTGGATGCTACTGACTAAAGACCAATAACACAACTGTAATGATCTAGTCCTTGGCGGACACTGCGGTCTTCTAGACACCCCGAGTACACACTGATGCTCAAAAGTGTACCCTCAAAAGTAATTATGATTTTGAAAGCAAATATTTTGTAGTACTATGACACAAACGCACACACGTCACTACATACTGTGTGTGCGTGTGTGTGTGTGTGTATATATATATATATAATGTTACAGATCTTCAGTGTCTATAAAATATTTAGACTGAACATTCTGTTTGTTTCTGGTCTGAAACGTCTTTGCTTCTACTTATGTTCAGTTGTGAATAATTATTTCACATTTTTCACATTCACTTCACACAAATAAAGAATCCAACAACGTCATCTTTACAACACAGTCTTAGCAACTGCCTCATGATCTGCTTTGTTTCATCCATTTCCAAAGCAAAAAACATAAATCGACCATAAACTCACATGTAAACTCATCTGATACTCAAAACATACACAGTTAAATATGACACAGTTTAGTAAACATGAATACAGATGAACACGAGTCCTTCCTATCAGTGTGAGTTCAGCTTTTGGATCTGAGGAGAAGCTCAACATCTTTCACTCAAAGCCTTGACACATAATCAATGAATCTTTTATTAGCTCGGTAAAAACAATGTCATTTCTGTCTTTTTACCATCCTCACAAATCCCAAATGTTCTTATGATTTATTGGCGAATCACTGCAGGGATTCATTCTGACGGTTTAGATGCACACGTCTGAATGCTGGTCCCAGAAGGAAACAGTTACCAAGAGAAGCTGATATTTTTTTCACTAATCACACAGAATCGTCAGTAATTATGCATCATAAAATACATTTACATTAACAGCATTTAGCAGACGCTCTTTTCCAGAGCGACTAACATTTCCTACTTTCAGGGACAGTTCCCCTGAGAGCAACTTAGGGTTAAGGGTCTTGCTCAGGGACCCAATGTTGGTAACACCAGAGGTTGGATTCGAACCTACAACCTCTTGGTCCAAAGGCAAGTGTCCTACCACTAGGCCTATACCTGTATTTTTACAAGGCTACAAGATTAAAATCTGCATTACACAGACACGGCCTATTCAAAGTGTTTAAACTGTCCAGAGCCCTGTCGTCTGTGGTAATTGAGGTAAAGGCGCTGCACTCATTTTTCAGTACGTACATTGGTGCTGGTTTCAAATGTGTCATTACATGCTGCTTGCGTTTGCTGTAAATGTCTGGCCCGGCTAAATTTCTAGGTTTGTAAATCTGTCCCGAGAGAATGTGTAATTGAATAGGCCTGCCTTTTACCGTGGTCCAACACATGTGCTGCTCGACTTGGAGGAGGTGGAGGTCAGGTGTGGGAGGTTTGCCGTTCCTGCGTCATAACGTCCTCCATCTACGCAGGCTGTCAGTCACTCGGCTTCGTTCCTGGCAAAGACGCTCCTGCTCAGGTGGGAAACTCCTTCAGCTCCAGGCTGTTCAGACGTCTGTGAGTACCAGAGGAAAATAATACCAAGAAGCCCAGGACTATTCACAAACACATACTGACATATTTACTTTTCTTGTGTGCAACCCTTATGAAAAACCTGTTGTCGAAGGGGAAAATGGTTATTTCTGCCATTTAATGGAACATCGAAATTACATAATTGCTCCTACAGTTGAATGAAAATAGAATGTTCTAAAGCTACCATTTTAACCACAGGAATGAATACATTGAGATGAACTTTTCTATTAAGATAACATTTACATTTGTGCAATAAAATGGATGTGTACAGACATTAAAACCAAACCTGTTCATCATATTATCAGGATTTAACATGTGTCCCAGGGCTTGCTCAGACGCTTTCCGAATGTATCCTAGTCGGACAGTAGTTAGCGCAGCAGCGGAAGGTTAGCGGAAGGTCGCTGGTTTGAATCCTTTACTTATGAGTAAGGGACCGCCTCCAAGTACTGCTTCCTGGCCGCTGCCTATGTTAGCTACCCACTGCTTCTTCACGAATAGGTCAAATGGTCATTACATTTAGCAGATGCTCCTATACAGAGTATACAGAGTGACTTCCATTCCCTGATTATAGGGACGGTCTCTAGTTAGGGCCTTGCTCAGGGGCACCATGGTGGATTTTAGACTCTCCGAAGAATCAAAGCCCCAATCATTTGGTTGCAAAGTTTCACTAATAAACATTTTATTCACAAAGACATTGCACTGTGTTGAGTATGAACATGCACCTCTTAGTGGTTGGATCACTATTAGATTTGTGATACTAGGCCACTGTAGATGCCAACTCCAACAGGCTACAATGCAAATTTTCATAATGTCATGTGTTCACTCAGTAAGTGATTTGTATATACATCCCAGTGACACAGCTCCCTGAAAACAAATAGTTTGAACCCAAAGTAGATCAAGTACATTGTTGAAGGGCAGTGCAACACGTCTATTTACCCTCGACATGAAGGTGGTTTTTTTTTTGCTAAACTTGATGAAAAAGTCAAAATGCTGCAATAGCTTATCCAGTCTGCATGAGTAAGTAAGCTTTTCTCAGTGTCTCGGCCCACAGCACTGCAGAAGTCCGTCTGAGCAATTCGCCTGCTTCTCAAACAGCCGCCGCTAATGTGTTTCTGGAAGAGCAATTACCAGCTCAGGAGCCTTGCGGGATTGGATCTCAGTCTCGGGATGAGCAAGTGGCCTGATCCTAAACCCCCCGCAGGGCTGCGTGCACCCACACACACACACACAGATCTGTGTAATATGGGCTCTGTGCTTACAGTCATTCCTTAGCATTAGTGCCGGGCCTCTGCGCTTGGTTAGTTATTACCATTTGTGACCCGATCTGCCGTAATGAGTCAGAAGTCGGCATTCTGTTTATTTAGATACAGGCCGATTATGTTGAAAAACATCACAAAAATATCGATTTTTCTTTTTTGGAGACCAGATTAATTTTGAAGACCTTTTCTTTCATATAAGACCAAAAAAGAAAAATCTATATTTTTGATGTTTGTCAACATAATCGGCCCGTATCTAAATAAATAGAACGCAGACTTCCGACTCATTACGGCAGATTGGGTCACATTTGCTATCTGCTTTAATAACCAAAAGCAAAAACGGGAATAAATGAGACATGGTTGGGTTTAGGATACCTGTGGCGTTTTGACCTCTTTCTGGAAGTCATAGAGCACTGGATATAATATTGTGAAAAAGAAATGGAAAAAAGACATTAATTTCATTTTGTTTTACAAAATAATTAATGGGTTTTGTTTCTGTTTTAATCCCAGTAGCACTTCGTTAAGCTCTAATAATTATTCTCCCATCCAAGCGGGGGGACTGCCATGTTTAATAGCCAAGATTTAGCGAGTCTAACAGCCAACAACAGCAGGGGGCGCTAATACGATAATCGGGCACGTGTAAAATCCAAAGGGAGGCCTGAAAATCCGGTTGGTGGGCCTGTTTGGAAGAAAGTTTAGGGCCGTTTTTTAGTCAGTTGGTGGCGTAGTGGTAGGGTGTTCGCCCCGTGATCAGAAGATTGCAGGTTCAAGTCCAGGGCCGGTGAAGTTACCACTGAGGTACTGATGAGCAAGGTACCGTCCCCAAGCACTGCTCCCCGGGTGCTTGTTAGCTGCCCACTGCTCCTTCATGGATGGGTCAAATGCAGAGGTCACATTTCATTGTGGTACACTGTGTGCTGTGCTGGGGTGTTTACAATGACAAATAAAAACACTCTTTCTAGTCCCAGTCCATCTCTGCATCCAAGTAGTGACCAGTGATCAACCTGTGTAGATGCAGGTGGACGATCCACTCAGAAAGGTATGTAATGAAGATTAAAATGACATCTGTCACAGTCTGGCCTGTAATTCTGTGCTTGGTCACTAGAGACTTGTTTTCTTGTTATTATTTTTTGTGTTTCCATGGGTGTGTCTATGCTCTTTGGCCTACTGTGTTTCACTTGTGTTTTGTCTCCCTATTTAAGTTGTCTTGTGCCCTGATATATCATTGCACCCCTAGCTTCTAGCTCTGACAAAAGCCCCACAACAGCAGCAACACTCGTTTTGAAAGCTACGGCTTTTGAGTATAAAAATGCCAATAACATTTGAAGAGTGTGTGGACGCAGCTCACACGCTCGGGCGTCCTTCCATGACCTGTCTCGGGTCTCTGGCCCTCTGGCGTGACTGCTGTAGCGTAATGCCACTGCACTCTGATCTGAGCTGACAGATGGAGCCACCTGTGGCCCGATTGGTTTCTTCTTAGCAGGTCTGTTGATATCATCCACTAAGTGGAAGCACTGAACCATGTGCTAGAGGTCAACAGCTTCACTCACCGCCCGTATGCAGGAGGAATTGCAAGAGTCTGCTTTTAATCTTTCTCTTTAGTTCAATGATCAAAATGAAAAATCATATTGATATGGAAAATCAGATCAACCATTTTTACTGTGTAACTGTAATGAGTTGGAGTGATTATACTGGATTTATCCCTCATGAGAAACAATATGATCATAATATTGGTCATTTGAAACTGAGCATGCACCAGTTGGCTTGTGCAAATGGTACAAATTGGGAATGCAGTGAGTTCCTCTTAGAACGGTGATGATAAGAATTTATTTGACCAAATCTTTAGTCTACAGTTGATCTGTCGAAAGCATTTAAAACATTTTACTTATTTGATACAATAAAAAAATTATCAGCAAAGAATTTAACCAAACCTTATTGCATCCTTTTATCACAAGCTTTCCCCTAGCCATGCTATGAAAATATTATAATTACATGTATCAGAACATGAAACTGAACTGAACAGTAATTTGTTATTTAATAAAAACATCACAGTATTATTTTTTTATCATTTTCCCTGAACCTCAATGAAGTCATGACTGACAAAGACACACTATGTAAATAAATGCGCAGTAAATACAAGCACAGTGAACACACAGAACTCATTGTAGCATTGTGTAAAACTCTTGGCTGCTGCTTAATGGTTATTTGGGAATAATGCCAACTTAAGAAGTTTGCTGTGGTTAGTTGCGACTTAGCACCAAACCATACACACCACAATTTACGCAGGGAATGACGAGTGTAAAATGGTAGAGGTGTGTAACTCTGACGTCTCACTTCATGTTCATACAGTATAAGGCTGGAGATGAAACTTTGAAACTTGGAAGACTACCTTGCGGGATGTGAAAAAACAAGAGAACTTGCCAACCTTTATATGAGACAAGAAACCAAGAACCAACTAGTTCAGCTGGTTGCTACTGTTAGAGGTGTTGTTGTGTCCAACATGGGGCACCATCCTGTAGTCGGTGTGGATCTCAATGCCCCAGTAATGGGGACACTGTGAGGTAAAAATTTCACCGTCCTTAAGGCAAGACATATTGACGGACTGACTCGTTGAGCTCAAAAAGGATCGGTGGTTATCCTTCTCAAAGAGTTGGGGAATAACCCTGATGTCCTGCTTAAATTTAGGGGTGTAACAATACATTAATCAACATCGATATATTGATTCAAAGATCAACAATGCCAGTAGGATCGTTGAGAAGGACTTGCTACCACACTTTCTGCACCTTTACTAATGTGTGGTAAGTGTTCTGGTACTAGTGCAGAAAGGCTGCTGGAGCATCACCTAGGTGGAGTTGGTGGATTTGGAGAAACAATGATTTTGGGATTTTGGGTGTCTAGAAAAGCATGAGCATGTTCATTTATTTGTACTCACGTTGCATGTACTATAAATATCTCTTTTAGAAATTTGAATTTTAGTATTAGAAGACTGTAATCAGCCTTTTACAGGGTCCAAATTACTGAAAAGAATGTCTGCTGCACGTCAAAGATATTTTCCTTTATTTTTACCGTCTGTGCCCAGGTTAACAGCAATGCTAATCTCTGATCAACAGCCAATCACGAGACTTTGTTACATCTGATGCACAAAGTGCTCTGTTGCAATAGGCTGAATAAAAGGTTAGCGGTGAGGATGACTGATAGTGATATTTAGCATGAATTATTAAACAAACGTGATAAGCCAAATGTCTGTCAGTTATAAATTCTCCTTTCTGATGTCTCTAGATTAAGGAGAGAAGGCACCGAGAAATTTGATACAAATGAAGTTCAAATGTATTGCACAGACCAAAACTTCAAGGCATCCATTTGAAACGAAAAGCTCTGATTGCTATGTACAAAAATACAACGGAAAACGAGACTGAAAGTGGCCCAGTTTTAATATAAAACATAACATGTGTCTGCTGTTTTTTGTTAAGGAGTTTTATTATGACATGACTAATAGCAGCAATAACCTCTAGAGCATGGGAAGCGAAATACTACATGACAATGGAGTTCATTCCTTATTTTATTGGCCTTAGAATTGTCATAAAAGTTAAATTGAAATATTTTTTGTCTACAATATGTACCAAGGTTCCTCAGAAACAATCACATAGACCCACTGCTCTGTCCCAGCACAATCGATTCAAACCATAAAGCTCTCGGTAATTGGTTTATGAGATATATCAGAGGTGCTCTTAGCAATCATTACAAATTCAGCTTTAAGAGAATAAGGTCTACAACATGAGAAATGAGTATCCCGGACATTGTCACGAAAGAGTTGCTATTTATCTGTTCTAGAAGTCACTGCTGCAATCCGTCATATTATAATCAGCCTTTAATTTAATTAATTAAATCTGTTAACACGTCAACATGCAGCGTTAAAATGACAAGGGTATAGTCTGGATGTAGTGGTTACTTCAGATTCATGAGCAGTTGGACGTCACATGCTAAAGTAAGCAAAATAAATCAAGGGTTGGGCCTGAGATCGAGTTCTTATGTGAGATTAATTGGCTAAACACAAGACGAGGCCCAGCCCTGACCACAGTGATGGATTATAAGCTTCTAGGCCCTCAGCACAGCTGCAGGACACGTTGACTGATAGAAAATCATATGGTTTTAGTTTAAACTCCTGCCAGAATACGCAACATCTCGCAGGGAGGAGGCCACGGGAATAATGGACTGACTGTTCCCCATTCCAACAGACATAAGCTTGTTAAGCATGTTCAAATAACTCACATAACTGCTGCACGTGAGGAGGCCAAGTGCCCTCCACTGGTGAGCACAACTTAGGAATTGAATTGTAATGGAAAAGTAGCAGGATGTTGCAACTCATCTGCTAAGGGATTGTTCCAATCTGTTCTAGCTTCATGTTTAATTAATCAGCATTACAGCAGCATTCTTGCTTAACAGTAGCCTTCATTTTTGGGCATTTGGTAGCGTAATGGTTATGGATGTTGTCGTCTGTTCAAGTCCCAGACTGGTAACAGAGCCATTGAAGTACTCATGAGTAAGCAACCGTCCCAAAGTACTGCTCCCCAGACATCAGCTGACTACTGCTCCTTCACGGATTGGTCACATTATGTTGTGTGGCTCTGTGTGCTGTGCTGGGGTGTGTTCACAATGATGCATAAATTATATTTTTCATTATGTAAACGCACACGCTGCGTTTGTTAGCGCACATGACTCTTACAGGTAAGTCCAACATTCGCTGAAAGTTTCCAGTTCAGTTAAATCTCGGTCAACCAGCGTTCTACTCACAGTATGTTCAACTTAAAACGTATCCAGCAAAACGGCATACGTGCACATTGGGGCTAGCAGAACTTGAAAAAACGTTGACTCTGATAAGCCAATGTTGTTACTTTAAGGTTCTAAATGTAGAAATATATCGTTCATTTCTTGATTCTTCACCAGCTGGATCTGACAAAGACCCAGACTGGATCATAATGATCATTATGATCCAGATTTAAATTCAGCCTGGTCTCTTCAGCAGGATGCACAGCTTGATCAAATCTAGTTTCTCTCGAGTTGATTATTTATGGACACTCCCAAAATATTGAGAGCCTAAAGTTGGTTGAGATCCGAATCTGCTCAAAGACTCAAGGGACAAAAGAGCAGGTAGGAGGCCTCATTATACGCAGACCTGAGCTTTCAGGGAGTCGATTTTTATTGCTTTGTTTGTTTCGGGGGTAAGAGGGCTTCCAAGGGTTTTTTGAGATTGGAGTCCATGACAGGGGGATTGCTGTCTAGTCAATGAAGCTTATTTCAGCAATTGATCTGTTCTTCCAAATCAAGCAATTGAATTACACCCAAGGGGAGTAACAACAGTACGCAGTAATTGGGGAGGAGAGGCTATCGATGTGCTGAGATGAATTTATTACGAGGTTTAAACATTTTAACACCCATTCATGACTTTTCCAATTTTTAGTCTTGTTTTATTTGTGTATTAATGTTCACCGTAACATTTAGCACTACTGTTTCTCTTTTAAAACTCATAGTAAAATATACAGCCAATTATTTATACTGGAGAGTCAACATTCTGACATGGCACAAATTTATATGATATATCTTAAATAATCAGAATCTTAAATCTTCAGAATCTTGCCAAGACCAGATTTCTTTCTATCTTTATTTATTTATTTCATAATTGATCTGACTGTTTCTTGCTCCGAGCCTAAATAGTCCTATATCAACACGTTTAATCATGGTTGTTTGTCTTTGCAGGATGACATGGGTTCCCCCGAAGCTATACAGCTTTATGGACACAAAAACAAACACATGGGGCTACACTGCTGTCACTTCACACCATGTGTACCAGGTGACCCTTATATTTGCTAGTTTGCATACAAATACTGTATATTACCAAGCATCAACCATAAGAAAATACCAAAAAATATTTCTTTATTTCCTGTAATTTTGAGTTTACAGAAACTGACTGAATGGATGACAAGAGTTCTCCAACAAACAGTGATGTTATAAATGGTTTGCAGTAGTTCATTCCAGTGAAAATAAAACAAATAATACAAATAAAAATACTGAAAAAAACCCATGTATATTCCTGATATGTCTTTTTTGGCTCAAGTTTTCTTTAAAGCATTTTTCTTTGAGTTGCTACAGACAGTCAAACACATCATTTCATCTTTAATCCCCACTTGATTTGCTTGAGATTTGCACCAGCTGACAGCTTTGATTTTATCCACAAATGAGTCTGTGCGAGACACGTCTGCTGTCTGAAATGCTGCCAGCAAAGGACAAGATATTTCAAAGAACAGAGTTAACATTGTTCTCAGACTTACAATTTAGGACCCAGAAAGTGCAGCTGTGGAATGTAGCAAATAACATTTGGGTTCAACTGATCTCATAAGTTCAGCTGCTGATAAAAACTGTAGTTTAGTTCCTACAATGACAGCTTTGTGAATAAACATTTTTTGAATTTTCTGAGTTAAAAGCCAACAAAGAATGGTCTGACTATGCAGAGATACAGAGACTCTGCACTGTGGAAATGATATTTCTACATGTGGATCTTGATATAGTTTTGCACTCTCCTAACAAGTTATGAATCTTGTTCTTGCAGGTTCTTGGTTTTAGTTCTGGTATTTTTGTTAAAAAGAACTCCTATGCCTGACTTATTTCTGTAGCAACTTGCTATATTTCTGTCATATTTAAGGAGGAAAATTTAATTTTAGTGTATGCTGTAAATGCACCTAAATAATTGAAAACTAAGAAATTTAACATTTTAAAGCAGGAAATCGTATTCTATCAACTATAAATTCATGCTTAAAAGAACATACTTGAAAATAAATATGAAACAAAGTACTACTAAAATAAACCCTTATACTAGGGCATCTCAAAATATTAGAATATCATGAAAAACGGTCAATCGTTTTAATTACTTAGTTTAAAAAGGTAAACATTTATATATGCTATATTCATTACATGTAAGGTGAAATATTTTCTTTTTAGTTTTACGAGCATGTTGATTACGATTGAAAGCTCATGAAAACCAGAAATTTTTAGCATATAGAATGAGCATATATATAAACTATAAAATATTAACTGTAAAGTAGAGGCAGAAAAAGAGAATATGCAATTTAGTTCCATAACTACAATTATGGTCCTGGAATTGTCTTTTTGGATTGAATGTGCATAACACCTGCTATTCTAAAGTGCATAAGAGTAAATAGCTATTGTGTTGGCCCTTAATGATCAACATTTTTTTTTTTAAATGGCTTGAAATATTTCACTTTATCTGTAATGTATTTTGCACAAATGAAAGTTTGCCCTTTTGAATTAAATAAGGAAATGACAATGACATTTTATCGCGACATTCAGTTTTTTTGAAAGGCGAATTGGTAAATATGAGTGGTTTTAATTCATAAGCTTTCGAGTCGATGCCTTGATAGCCTACAGCTGTTCCATTGCGGTTTATGAGGTATGTGCAAATATGTATGTTTTACTGGGCTGCAATGAAAAAAAAGGCAATATTGTACAATTTCATCAGAGCATTCGTCAGGAGTGATGGGTGTGTGTTGTTCCTCTAACACAAGGCCTCAGTCGTAATCACAAACGCGCCGTAAGGGCGGACCGCCGAGTCCCAGACAGGAGAAGATGCCCCGCTGCGTTCGCTTCCAAACGGCTGGACAAATCGCATCAGATCCCCGGCCTCCTCCCATCCGAATGGCACCGTCCCAGCGGAATGCATCTGTATTATTACCAGTTCAAATCTGTCTGTTTTTCCCCTCACTTCATATCGGTCGCCGCGGAGACTTTCCGGATTCTGACGCGCAGAGCCACATGTCACGCTGTCGCCTCACCACACCTTATCGCTCCCGACTGTCACAGCGCCTCATAAAGACTAAACGGCCAAACCATCTAATTCAAACCTACATGCTCCTTTACTACGGCCGATTGCCTCAGTTATGTTCTTTCCTTCTTCTGAAATGAGACACACTCCACAGGAATCAATTCCTCACAGAAAATGCTTCGCTTTATTCCGAAGGCGGCCGGATTGAGGCAGACTTTAACCCGCATTACCAGCCGGCACACTTGACCTAAAATGCCACCAACAAGCAGCTTCAGAAGAGAATATTCTCCATTTTATTTGGGGAAAGTGTTAAGCCTAATGTTAACAGCCTACTATTATTGAACTACTACTACTACTGCTACTACTACTATTACTACTACCACTAATACTACGACTACTATTCAATTCAGTTCAGTTAAAGCGCTCTTAACAACAGTCATTGTCACAAAGCATCTTACATATAATGTCTCAAACCCCCCAATAAGCAAGCCTGAGGCGACAGTGGCAAAGAAAAACTCCCTTGAGAGGAACCAAGACTCAGAAGGGGACCCCATCCTCCTCTGGGTGACCGGTGCCATGAACATTTAATACAGTGAACATTAGTTCAAGATTAATTGTTAATTAATCATTTCTAGAGAAGTGAAAATATAAAAATAGTCCAAAGAACGCTTTTGAATCCTGCTTGCTAAGATCCACTCAGCAACAAATTAGTTTTATACAAAACTTGGATTCAAAAGAGGTTCAGCTGGTTCCAGATGATGGAGTCTCTGATGTAATACTTAATAATACTTACTACTACTACTACTACTACTACTAAAATACGCAATACAACAGTGTGGATTTGAATAAATAAATGAATAAGTAAATAAACACTTAAACACACAAAAACTGTTACTAAATCAGGTGCCACTCTTTTGCCAGATACCTATTTTATGTCCTATATTCAAATTAAAAGTAATTGTGGCCATGAATCATACCATATTGACATGTGTACCTCTATACACCTGCATGTTTCTAATCTCTACTGTTCCAAAATTAATTCAGAATGTGACAGGAAATCAGACCTTGGTTGTGAATTTTTAAAAAAAACATTCGAACACATTTGGTTAAAGAACAAACAATAAGTTACCTTACACTGGAGATGAAATACAGTTTAAGCTAAAACAGGACAGGGATAATTACAGTTTTGCGTAGTAAGGTAATAGTAAAGATTCTTTACAAAGTAAATGACTAGAGAAAGTTAAAAGTCTAGAATACCACTTGAGTAATTGATGTTAGCAGTAGTAAGTAAGTGTGTTTTGTAGGTATTAGTAAGAAATACTTGACTGAAATTTTAATTAAGTCCAAATACAAAGTACTTTCATTAATATGTGTACAGTAATGAAGTATAAAAGTTTCTCATCTTCCTGTTATGAAAAATTGCATTAAGCTAAGCTAATGACATGTGATGCTAATAATGTAAATAATTTCAGAAATATTAGATTTAAACTCATAGGGCTAGTTTCCCAGTCAAGGATTAAGTCTAGTCCTAGTCTAACTTTGAGTTTGAATGGCAAATCTCCATTGGTGCTACAACTTAGTCCAAAACTAGGCTTAATCCATGAGCAAGAAACCAGCCCACAGTATTCTAGCCAGTTGTTTCTCACTTGCTTTCTTTACTTTCTTGCACGTCTAGAAAGAATATCCACCATGAGCAGAACAAACTTTACTAAACACAACTTTAATCTTTATTTGACACATAGTTTAGGGCAAAAACTTTATGTTACAAATCAAAAGGACATCTGAAGACAAGGTTCATCACTCCACTCCTGGAGGACAAAGATCTGGTACAATTTAGAATATTCCAAACGCCATCATGTCTGAGCCTACTGGTAGAGGGCCAATAAAAGCATAATTACCTTATGAGAGGGATCAGACTTGTGCTGTGCAGGTCAGTGGGACGTCAGGTCTCCTAATACAGACTTCAGTGCATTAGATAGTTTTTCCCATCTTCAAATCTGCGTTGTCTGATAAAAAAGATAAAGTCATCCAAGCCTTCTACCTACTATTTCTTTAATGGATGTTATGAGCCACATTTGCAAACGATTTAAACGATGGTGACCTCTACAACAGCTGAACACAAAAATTAACTGCCTTTGCTGGAGCACCATTCTATAGAGTGGCAACATAATTTGTTTTAAAATGGGAGAAAATTACTCTGAAGTCATAGGATGATTCAGTAACAATGCCAGGCTTTTGTCGCTGCTGACACCAGGTCTGGAGCCACTCAGTCATCAGTGACTTTTTGGAACTTGTCAACAACAGCCACGCTTGTCCGTGGCGAACATGTTAAATCGGGCATTCGGGCCATCACAGGGCAACGAGTGGGCAGAACTCGAGAAGGAAAGAGAGACAAAATGAGAGAAAGTGGTTGTGTGTTTGGAGGAGTTGATGCCTACAACAGTGGGCGAAGAGAGTGGTGGGAATCGACAGGTGAAGAAAGAGCTGGTCATTTGAGGCATCAATTCCTCGTCTCCCAGTGGAATTTGAGAGGCTCACAGCACTGTGGTCTCTCATTAGGGCGTGTGATTTTTTGGGTCTCCGTTACCTGGCTTCCACTCCAGCAGATTTCTCATCTAGTCGACTTGCCCACCATCAGCGTTTGTGCCGGCCGTGGGGCTGAAGTGCTAACAAGGCCATCAGTGGTAGTTGGGGGTCATGGAGCTGTGGTCTACCTCACACTATAAAGAAAGAGAGGTGGCAAAACGTACAGAACACTTTGCTGATGTAGTTCAGTGATGATCTCTTTAATAATAGCCTAACATAATTGCAAAATTTACTTGGGGCAGACGGTGGCGTAACGCTTAAAAAGTCTTTACAAAAAGAATCACTCACTTTCAAAATAATCACTCACTTTCATCCAATGAAATCTGATTATAAAAGGTTATGAAAATGTTTTATAAAGGTAGCTGTTACAGCATGAATACAGAACATAGTATTAATTATAACAGGCAAGAAATATTCTTAAAATTTGACTGAGAATTTAAGGGTTAGAATAATTTTCTTACTTAAGCCAGTGAGCAGTTACTGTTTACTTTAAATTTTACATATTTAATATATATATTTTCTTGTCTATGTAAAGAATATTTTAGCGTATACCTGTACAGTATTGATTATTATTGACTCCACAGGGGGCATTTTCTAATCCAAATTGTATTTCATGCTTGGTTAAATGTTTCTCTTCTTCACTTACCACTGTATGAAATAAATGAAATACTTTCAGCTTTAATTATCTAAAATCAATAAATCCCTGCCCTGGACCTATCTTGTATCGATAAGCTCTCACCTCATTTTTCACAGATCATGGTCCACAGTTTGGCTTGACATCCATCAGTCCTCACCCCATCTTGTGCCATTTTGTAATCTCTCTGAAAGTCAGGTAAAAAGTGGCGGTCAATTGCAGGTGATCATAAGCGTCAAAGGAGTGATCCCGGGGCGGTGGCTTTTATCTCGTCATCCTCTATATATGCTGCACTTTTTCACATAACTGGGCGATGTCAGCCCTGAAAATTCTCCACCTCAATGACATTTAAATTAGGCCCGAGTCGTTTGTGGCTTCCCTTCTGTGCTTCCTTTGCCTGCTTTGCCTGAGGTTGCGGTCATCAAATATTAACCGCTGTGTTTTTGTACCCACATGGCAGTCAAAACAAATGGTGTCCCTCAGGCTGAAAATGTCAGAGAAACCTTTACAGGCTCTAATTTCGCTCCTCGGGGGAACAGGGGGTTCTAATGGTAGCATTTGGGGCTTTTCATCTTTCGAATCTAAGCTGTGTAATTCCCCTGTCCACCCTGACAATATCTCTCTCTCTCTCTTTTTTTTTTAACAAGTTCTCCGCCTGCTCTGTTGAAACTCTCATAGAGGAGGGTTGTTGTTATTGCATGAGACACTGTTTGGATCAAACCCAGAGAAGAGAACAGAATGTGTACTGGTGTGATTAGATCAAATAATCTAAAGGCCCTGATTGATATATTTGTACTGTAATTTGCTCAAACAAATGGCAGATATAAAACTAAATCAAAGTGTTTATTGTATGCATGCATTTATATTATAGGGGATGAAAGGTACTTTTTGTCAGATCACATGTAATGCATGTAATCACACAACAGTGACATTACAAAACTAAAATACACCAAACAGACCAATCTGGGATCGACATTTTAGTATGAGTATAGCACCATCATCTGTCAGTAAAACATTACAATTGTTTTAGTTTTAGGGCAGAATGTAATTTAAGTTCAGAATAAAATGCATATGTAAATGGTAAAAATGATATCTATCAAAGTCATCTTTTTAATTATTCTCACAATTCTTCAACATAGGAGGCTTTATCATTATTGACATTGTCTTTGATTATTACACAACGTTGGGTGTAATGATTAGGGAGTTCGCTCTGTGATCAGAAGGTTGCAGGTTCGAATCCCGGACTGATAAAAGGTACTCATGAGCAAGGTACCATCCCCAAGCACTGCTTCCTTCACAGATGGGTCAAATGCAGAAGTCACATTTCATCGTGGTGCACTGTATGCTGTGCTGTGGTGTGATCACAACGACAAATAATCACTCACTTAACATTATAAAATGTTAAGCTAGAACAGAGCAAACACACCCAATATGGGATCAACATTTTAGCTTATGAAACTTCTCTGTCTCAATATGAATACAGCACCATCGTCTGTCAGTAGAACATGAACTACACTAATATTTTAGTTTTACGTAGTTCCAGGACCGTATTTAAGTTTAGACTGGAATAAACAGATGTATAAATGAGATAAACAAAACCGATTAAATCATTCATTTAATAATGATCTTAATTTCCCACAAGCATTTCTCTCAATGTTTGCAAATAAATATCAGATCAATGCTGACATGTACTTGTCTGACTAGGGAGACATTTATTGTGATGTTATTTTATTTTTATTTTATTTTATTGTTATTTTTAAATCGAGTGTTTTGGAAAATATTTTTTACATAAACGTTCAAATTCCACATTTATTAACTACACTGTAACCATTTAAAACATAGAACACTTAAAGAAATCCATTGGATTAATAAAAGCGTGTGTCGTGTTGTGCATGTGAGAGTCTCTGTTCTAGGCAGATTTCTCTGAGCTGTCTTCATTTTTGCTGCTGTTGTCCTTAGTTATGGGGAAGTCCAGCGAGGTTCTGAAGCGGATGGGGACGAGGTGCTCCTCTGTAGCGGGCTGCTGGGTTTCGGACTGGATGCACAGCAGGCCGTCGTCCCCCAGTTTGCAGCTCAGCGAGGCCGGGTTGACGTGGTCGGGGAGCTGCACCCTCTGGAAAAATCCGGCTGGTTTGGAGTTGCATTGAGATTCGGTAGGCGGTGTCGTTTTGGCCGCCATCACCTCCAGCCTCTGTCCCGACACGGTCACGCTGATGTCTTCGGGTGAGAAGCCCTTAGTGTCCAGGGTGAGGCTCAGGGTTTGGTCGGTTGGTTTGGAGATGGAGGAGGAGGAAGAGGAAGAGGAAGAAGAGGAAGAAGAGGAAGAAGAGGAGGAGGAGGAGGAGGAGGAGGAGGAGCAGAGGTCATCCAGCTTCTGAAACAGGTCTCGCTGTAGGCTGTCGTACATCTCTGCCCTAAAATTCTCCATCAGCCGGGCCCGGCGGTGGAGGAAGTCATCTCGGATGCCGGCCATCCTGGGCCACAGCAGATACGTTCCCTCAAAGAATGGGTCGTCTCCAAAAAGACTCTCGATGACTGACTGAGCCATCTTTCTTCTTTCCTCTGTGCTTGATCAAGGAATCAGGATTGAAGCTCCTTTACTCCAAAGGCCTTGTTGTGCTCTGAGCTGAGCGCTTAGACCACGACGGACCCCCAATGTGCCTTTTATACACCTCGGCCCACAGCCTCCTCCTCCTCCTCCACCTTCTCCGTTTACAGCAGTGAGGTCATAGCAGGAATATGACACAAGCCGTAAGATATCTGCATGCCCAAGACGACTAAAAGAAGTTCACGGCCGGAGTCCTGTGTGTATTTACGATCTCCGTGGCTCTTCTTTCATGGTCACTGTCACGATTGGTGGGCCACTGTGTTTAAGCCCTCACCTCTCTGACATACCACATTTAGTGAGATCACAGGGCCAGTTTTAGCCATGTTGTGCCGGGAATTCTCTCACCCTCCCTTATGATGTGCAGTCGTCTTACTCCAGAACTATGCTGACGAGGTTCAGGCGTCATGGTGTCATTTCCTGCAGAGCGTTTATGACTTTAATGTATAAATAAATGGCTAATTAGTTGTAACATCATATGAATTATTAACTACTACTGCCACCACTAATAATAATAATAATAATAT
>JAVGVS010000354.1:102500-153798 GCA_032718565.1 Distichodus sexfasciatus | reverse complement strand
AATTACCAGCCTGAAACATCATCATCATCATCATCATAATAATAATAATAATAATAAATATTGCTGCAAGCTGCAATTTAACTTAAGAAGATAGAAAGTAAAAAATATACAATAAAGTAAAATGTGATAATGTGATAACTTCTAACTGTTCAAATAGTACTATTGTATACAGTATTTCCCTCTAACAGATTTTGGTTTTCGTAGCTTATACCAAATGAACAATTAAAACCATATATGGAAGAGGGAAACACTGTATACAATGTGGAAAATTAAATAAAATCAAATATTTTATCTTGGAAAATAAGTATTTATATCATGACAAGAAGCAGCAGTAAATTATATACTTATTATGTTGTTGTAATAATAATAATAATAATAATAATAATAATAATAATAATAATAATAATAATAATAATAATAATAATAATAATGTTTTACATGGTCATGAAGGTGTAACATTTAATTTTTTATCTTTTTATTAATTTATTATTTGTTTAATGTTTTGTATAATAATATACAGAACAGTAATTAGACATCGATTTATGTAAATTCAGTTTAATTACATAATTTGTGATGACAACAGAACCTTTAAAACATTATAGCTGAATTAAAATATACACTATTGTATTATATAAATATTAATATTGTATTATTGTATATATGTGTAAATGAATGCTTAATTTTTTTTTGACATACTTCAGGAATAATTCCTACTTTATCCACTATTTCTCTATTTATAAATAGTGTACTGACTAAGTTGTTTTTATTATTTTGACAAGTCCTGTCTGCCATGGCTATGAAGTCTGGGGATTTACCCTGTGATCTAATCTCTGAAGCATTTGGCAGAGAGATTCCGAACAAGTTCACAACACACCGTCATGTCACCCTTCAGCTCGGATCCTCTTTCATATATATATTTATAACTATGACACAGTCTCCATACACTTTAAAGAGCATTTTAAGCTGTCCGTCTTAAATACTTAATGCTTATTGAAATACTAAAATCATAGAAAATATTATATTTGATTTAAAGGACTATGATGTTGGGTAGAGGTGCAATTACTGTAAAAGGGAACTTTCACACAAAATGTTTTATCTGTTATTTTTTCTTTGTATTATGCTTGTTTTTATACTTTGTTTATTTTGTTATATACTGTACATAGGCAGAGCATCTGTATGTGGTGGACCCGTTCTGTTTCTATATTGTATGTATTATTTAGATCACACACCTTACTTTTTCATTGTACGTTTGAGCGACGACAATTGAAGACATCCAGTTCAGTGTGCTTTGTAACAAATTATAAATAGCATGTAACCTAAAAAGCATAAAGCATATTGAGATTTAGATTGAGCTTTTAAAGTGATTGTTTGGCCTTTTTTCAAGCCTCACAGCGCTGACATAGTGTATGATGAATGATTTTCATTATACCTTAAGAAGATTGTTGTCAGTGTTGTCTGTTTTCTGGTTTGACATTATGCTGTCTTTTCACCTGTGTCTCTCATTATCATGTCACTCTTGTAGTTAATGAAAAACAAACATTGTCACCCTCTTAAAATAACGCCCAAGTCATATTTTTTCTAAATAAAATTGCCTAATTCACACTCTGGACATAGGCCATTATTCTACAGGGGTAGGATTACATGATCTGTTCAGCTGAGTATGTAGGCGATTTTACCAGAGGTTGCCAGCAGCATCATGAAGAGCTAATTTAGGCAAAGAAATCATTTTTGTTCAAAATGATTCATTATTTTTATTATTTGTAGGGGGTTACAACATACTATATATTGGGCTCAGGTGCTACAGCAGTATCTAAGTAAAGATATAAGCTTTGATACAGTAAAATTTGTCTATCATAATTAAACATTCTGTAGAAGTCATTAACTTTACTTTATATGACCCTGAGACCCTGATGTGAATAACACTTCTAATATTTTAAGTACTCAAAATAATTATTGGAGGTATATAAAGCCCAAAATAATCCTGCCCATAGGACCCGACCCTAATTAAACCAGCCCTGGTTACTCACACCCCTGCCTGGACCTATCTAACGTGGCAGTGTTACAGGATAGATATGTTTTGCATTGATATTCTTCCATCTTTTGTCAAACTTAACTGTCAGGATACTTCTCACTTTCTTTTTTTGTCATTTCCAAATAAATATAAGACTGGTATTTGTGAGATTTCTATTCTATTTTAACTATTTTATTCTGTTCTATTTTAACTATTTTATTCTGTTCTATTTTAACTATTTTATTGGCCATTGACAAAATTCTTGAGAGTTTCATTTACCATTCAGATCTAAACATTTGCTACCTTGTTCTACACTAAGCCCCACAAATGATGGTGATGTCTAAGAGACCTCACACCTGCACTTTACATACCTACTGTCTACTGTTTACATCAGGCACACTCAGATGCACTAGTGTTAATACAATAACTGCAAATTCACCTTTCCTCAAATGATGTCTTCAATTCTACATCTAACATGTGCAGTATAATAATAATAATAATCATGTGCAATATCAGTCATTAAGGTTTACAATCCTTACCTTCAAAAGTGCTGGAGTGTTGTGGATTTATTGTTCTGTCTATTTATTGTGATTGTTTTGTATTGTGATGCTCTCGCACTTCATATGTTATAAGCTGCTTAGATGCTGATGCTGCCAATGTTCTTTAAAAACACACTAAGCAATACTTGTTTACATTCCGTCTCTTCACTAAGTGTCACTTTCGTACTGTATTCATTGCGTTCGTTCTGTATTTATTGTGTTATTTGTTGCACCTTTTGTCCTGTTGAAAGTGAGTGATTATTTGTCATTGTGAACACACCACAGCACAGTTGAAATAGTGACCTCTGCATTTAACCCATCCGTGAAGGAGCAGTGGGCAGCTAACAAGGGCAGCGCCCGGGGAGCAGTGCTTGGGGACGGTACCTTGCTCATGAGTACCTCAGTGGTAACTTTACCGGCCCTGCATTGGAACCTGCAACCTTCAGATCATGTGGCAAACACCCTACCGTCACGCCACCAACTGCCCCTGTTGAGTGCAATGTTCAGTGTTACTATATGTTGCACCGGGGCCATGGGGAAACACTGTCCCATCACACTTTGTAGATGTATAAAGCGACTGATGACAACAAAGAACCTTGAACCTTGAAGAGGAACTCCAGCATCTACATCACTGCGTTCCTGAGCAAGACTCTTAACCCCAAGTTGCTCCAGGGAGACTGAAATGAGCAAAACGGAGATCACTGGATAACAGCATCTGCCGTAACAGTAAAATGTAAATGCCATTTGGTCTAATTTGAGACACACTTGCAATCCTGGTTTCGGCCATTAGTCCGCGCCGTTGGGCCTGTAATGGAGCCGAAACATCACCGACGACATTAACACGTGCAGCGCCGCTTCATACCGACAGGCGGCGCTGTTGGAGCATCAGACAGGAGACTCCTGCAATCCCAAATAAATCCTCTTCATCTCTCCCCACTTCCTTTTTCGATTCTTTTGAAAAGACTTTGACTTCCCCTTTCGTGGTAGAGGAAAAAAGAAGAATAGACAAGAACAAAAGAAACTTAAGGTTAAGGAAAATGACGCCCGGCTCTACTAGCTACACTTTGATATTATACATCGATTATGCTGACATGACAGTAACAAAGGACTGTGACAACACACACACACACACACACACACACACACTGCAGTGGACTCGTAACTAGGATCACCCAGGACCTTCAGTGTAAAAAACTTTGCTTTTAGCGTTTCCCTTCGGGAGGTGGGAAGTGTGTGTGTGTGTGTGTTCTGTGGAATTGGGGGAGGGAGTGGATATATTAGTCTGACAGTTTTCCCAAAAAACTCAGTCAGTGACCCTCCCCTGGGACTTGTACTACGACTGGAAAGACAGAGAGAGAGAGAGAGAGAGAGAGAGAGAGAGAGAATGCAGGAAGAGGGTGGACTGTTAATATTAGATCACAAAAAATAATTGCAACAGCAGATGCATTGAGGGAGAGATTTTGGTTAATTCAATATGTTCGCCTCAAGTCACTGTAATGACTCTTAAGGAGTGCAACACAGACGGAGAGAGGGAGAAAGAAGGGGAGAGTGAGAGATACAGAGACCCTGGGGCTCGGTATGTAGGAATTGGGTGGTGGGTGGAAACAGAGAAACACAGATGGGAAGAGAGGAGGGAGGTAGTAGTGCAACACACACATACACACACACACACATACACACACACTTACACCGCTGTAGTTTGAATCTTTCTGGTCACTTTGCAGAATTAAAATGTTGATTTCACTAGCTGTTGTCACTAGCTGTTCCGTGTAAATATAAGTCACAATTTTTATTGGCCAATTTCTTGAAAGTTTATTCTGCAATTTGAATGACGTTCCAGGTGAAAAGGCAAAAAGTAACGTAACATATGGACCAAAATGTTGTACAACATTAATGAATGAGCTTGCAGTTTACAGCAAGTGTGTTTCTCAATTTGGGTTCTTCTGCATTCTTGTGTTCCAGTGCGCCTGTGTGACGTCTTTTTTCACAGCCCGTGTATGAAGTCATCACTGAAGAACCCAAGAGCGGTTTTACCATTCATTGCTTCAGGTCTTGAAATGTTTTCGAAGTCATTTAGAAAGACCTTTCTGAAGTTGGTAGCCGAGCTCACACCGTAGGCCTGATTTCTTGGTCGGCAATAAATGTCAGGACTGGACCAAATTTCGGTCTGATAAGGTTGCACAATTTGGGCAGACAATTTCATTTATGGCTAGAATGTCCTCCTGAATGTTAAATCTTAATGTCGGATGAACCTTTTTCATGTTAGAGATTGTCTTTTGGGCAGTAGTGCTGACTAGGGGTGGGAATTGATAAGATTTAATCAATACCAATACCGTTGCCGATTCTGCCTATCGATCCAATTCCTTATCAATGCTCTTATCGATTCCTGAGTAGTTTTTTTGAGTGCAAAACATAGTTCTACACAGTGTTCCACACCAAAGCAACTAAAAATGATGTCCACACAACATGAACATATTCATATTCAGCAGCAGAAGTCTAGCTTGTTGAAAATGTGTTATTTTCCACCCGTTATTTTGTTGTTTTAAGTGTTTGGTCTACAGATGCAAGCAATTGAATTATTCACTAGTGTCTTTCAGAAGGGGCGGCACGGTGACGCAGTGGTTAGTGCTGCCGCCTCAGAGCAAGAAGGTCCTGGGTTCGAGACCTGGGTCGGCCGCGGGGTCCTTCTGTGTGGAGTTTGCATGCTCTCCCCGTGTTCACATGGGCTTTCTCCAGGTTTCTTCCCACAGTCCAAAAGCATGCAATATAGGTTAATAGACTCTAAATTGTGAGTTATAGTGTGTGTGTGTGTGTGCCCTGTGGTGTGTTGGCGCATACCCAGGTTTGTTCCTTGCCTTGCGCCCGTAATGTCTTTCAGAGTCTGGTTCAGTCAATGTCAGTTATCTAAGATGGACAGAAAGTTCTCTATTTAAGTGCTCATTTTGGTGAGGTTAAATTCATCATGGTCAACCCCCAGGTGTTTTCATTCTCAGTTTGACATGAATTAATTGAACCCTAACGCATTAAGTGTTAAGCCATATGTATATACTTTGAGGAGGCGTAGTTCATACTCTGAGGCCAGAGGCAAGTTAATCGGGGGCAGTAGGGCAGGAGGGCGCTGCAGATTGCATGGAGAAAGAGAGAGAGGCAACTGACACCAGGCTTGCGTGAGAAGCCGTGTGAGGAGAGGAAGTGAGACGTGTGTGAATGGCAGCGCTGCTGTCTCGTCTCACCACCGGCTCGCTCCTGCCCTCGCTCTCCAGCACCCTTTGTTCCCCGTCTCAGCCCGTCTCACTTCCTGCAGCCTTTATCTCAGCTCGGCAAAACGCTCCGCTCACCTCTCTCTTTACTCTTTTTCTCCCTCCATGCTTTTTCGCTTTCTGAGAGCGTTGCCCTGACAATCGGCAGAGATTGGATGGATGATGTGGAATTTATTTGGAAAGGACGAAAGAGCGGAGCTCATGAAGTTTCTCAGAATGTGACTTTCAGTACAGTGAGTCATGTGCACTCGTTCACTCCCCGAGAGAGAGAGAGAGAGAGAGAGAGAGAGAGAGAGAGAGAGAGAAAAGTGGATACTGGAGGGAGTGAGTGTAGTAAAGGGACAGGGTTAGAGAAGGAAAGCGAGTGGAAAAGGGGGTGGAGTGGGAGTGAGGGAGACAGAGAAAGAAAAAATGGAGAGATGGAGAGAGAAAATTGGGGACGGGGGAGAGAGAATAGGAGAGCAGGAGGCAGAGAGGAGGTATGAGAATGGAAATATGGAGAGAAAAAGGAGCGAAGGAGGCAAGGGAAGAGAAAGAAAAGTAGAGAGAGAGAGAAACATCTGTCGTGGTAGTTGCAGACGCAGTGCCATTAGTTAAATGGTGTCCAGTGAACTAACAATGGCTCAGATCTCTCTCTCTCTCTCTCCTGTATTTGGAACAGCTGCTGCATGAGTCAATCCCAGCCATTCTGAGAGTATTAACTTCTGTCGTCTGCACTGCTGGCAGAAACTTCTGTGTGTGTGTGTGTTTGTGTGTATGTTATAAAGTAGGATGGGAGTGGAGAAAACTTTGTAAACATCAAGAGAGGTTCACACACAAGAAACCCCGGTGTGTGTAGGTGTAAGAGTGTGTCACTGAGAAAGAGAGTGTTTGAACCTTTATGCCACTTCTCATGACCTTGAGTCCTGACACACTGATCCGAGAGTGAAACCTACAAGCCGCCACCATCTCTGCCACTTCCTGTCCCAGCATGCACTGCATCCTGTCTGTTCGTCACCCCGCAGACGGCCAAAACTTCATGCCAGCTACACGCTACACACCTCCCTCCTGATCGTCTTCAAGCGCTGCTTGATTTTTATGTGTTCCAAATTAGGAGAGAGATAAACGGATGTTTTTCTTTTTGTATCATACTGTAGTGGCCAGTGTTGGGGAAACTGCTTTAAAACAGTAGCTTCTCAAGCAACAAATTAGTTACGATTTAAAGTATATAAGCGACAGCCAACCTAGTTTTAAAATAGAAGTTAGCTACACTGTAAGCTATGGAATAACCAAGTAATACTTAATGTTTAGACTGTAGGTGCTATTAGGGGTGTTGACATTAATCGATGCATTGTGATGCAGATGTGGACGATTCTGCGTCGATGCAGTGGCTGACCATAATCGATTATATTGGGGGTTTTCAACCGGTGGTCCGCTGCCACGTTCGAATATATATTTCAAATATCAGCTTTGCCACTGAAACAGTAAATTTTATCAGCACTGCTTGCTCCTACGTGTCTGGCACTGCTTCATGAAAGGGAATGTGTGCTACATGGTGCCTATACATTGCGTAACGTTAAAAACGTTCTGGAACATATTTTTGACATAAGAACTACTTTGAACAAACCCGTGAAGTTTGTACACGCACTTAAGTGTTTGCAGAAACGTGCTTAAAATTCTTAACTTGTCACTGTGCTTCATTCAAAAGAACTCAGCCCCCTCCCCTCTTCCCCTCCTCTCTTTCTCTCCCTCTCTTTCTCTCTGTCTCTCGCTCTCTTATACTTCCTGTTGTGTTGGCCAGCCTCCTCTGACAGATTTACTGCCGTGGGGTCAGAGTTTTACAACAGCTCCATATAAATCTCGTTCCGCCCTCTCCCTCTGCGCCGCCGCCGCTCACATCCTCACCGCCGCGCACTGCCCTTTCATCTGCATACCTATGTGTGTGTGTGTGTGTTATGAGCAAAAAAAAGGGAGAGAAACTTCTAAACATTCTGTGGATATTTGACCCCTCTCCTCTCAAAAAAACATTTTTTGCATCAGCACATTTTTCCCTTTCACCCCCTTCATACTTTCATGCACAGATGCATTCACTTTAAACTGTATTCATATCCAGTTTTCCAACACGTGCCGTTTTGAACATTTTACAGACCCAAGTCGTCTTTAGCCCTGCTTTGCTTATTAAGTAACATTGTGTGCTTCGCAACTATTTGAAGATTGACTCACTGGCATCTTGGCTTCATGAATTATACCTTTTATTTTTTAAATGAAATATCTTAATGAAATATGTACGTAGGCAAGAATGCACTTCTAAACATTTTGATCTTGAAAAGTTTCAGATACACACTAAATCCACCCAGAAACTTCAGCACTACTAGCAAACATATGCTTGTGGGTCACTTCTTTATTCTCCTCTGTTGACCACAGAGAAGATATAGAACTAGTACTCATTACTGATAACTAGGATTATTTGCAGTAGAAAAGCTAGAGGTGGCACGGTGGAGCAGTGGTTAGCGCTGCTGCCTTGTACCGAGAGGGTCCTGGGTTTGATCCCCGGGTCAGCCATAGTGCTTTTCTGTGTGGAGTTTGCATGCTCTCCCTGTGTTCGTCTGGGTTTCCTCCGGGAGCACCGGTTTCCTCCCACAGTCGTAATAGCATGCAATATAGGTTAATTGGCGACTCTAAATATGTCCCTGTAAGGTGTGAATGTGAGTGCGACTGTGTCCGTGTGTGTTCCCTGCGGTGTGTTGGCGTCTGCCCAGGGTTTGGATAATGAACGAATGAACTAGCCAGGTACTCAAAAATAGTACACTTACCCTTAAATGTGTACTTTTATAAACTAAAAAGTAGGCTAATTAAGTCCTGGAAATGCTGAAACAGTACACTTACTTTTACTATACTTTAAGTACATAAATTATACTTAAAAGATATACAGTATTTGAACTATATTAAGTTTCTTAAAATGAGCTGCATACTTTATTTGATAAGGGACTGTATAAATCTGTATATCTGTATAGTTCATCAGTTATTATGTACTGCAGCTGTCCCGTTCTGCTTCCTCTTGTTATTGCAGTAGACCAGTAGTAGTGGTATAGGCTTACTGTTCACTGCAGTTGCACATTTTGGTTTCTTTCGCTCTGGTTTTTGTAGTAGTCTTTTCATAACGAATAATTACCTAGAAACATAGGAATTCAAAGTGGTTGGTCGATTTGTGGGCGACCACAGTGACCAGCAGCCACTCTGGTCAGGTCTGGTCAGATTTTTTATATGACACTATTAAATTCAAATCCTCAAAATGACTAAACAGGAAGCAACACGCTCACATTCTGTTTCTCACATATAAGTCAGCACAAATAAAAGAAATATCGAAAGTGTGGCTGCTTTCACATGTGAACTTCACTTCCCTGCTATGACACACACACACACACACACACGTGTCCACACAAATGATTAAAAAACACTCAGTATGTGCAAAAGATGTTGTTACAAACTGAATCAGTGATCTCACAGATATGATTTATGTGACCGTGTTTAAGACTTAATCTATAATTTGTAGTGGAGAAATATTTATCTCATATATTTTATCAACTAGTTCCATTGCTTTAAAATCCATTTGTCACTGGGGCTAAGATACACCCCCCAATAATACACACACACATTCACACACACTGACACATTTATGAGTGCACATGCACTCTAGCACCCATTTATAGAAAACCACACACACATACACACACACAGGGTAGTACACAGGCCCCGCATGGCATGTTGGCTCAGTGGTGTGTATTGATTATGGCTGGTGTTGACGACTTCCAGCTTGACCTGATCAATTGTGAGCTGCACTGGGAAGGTTTGAGGTTAATCACATTTATACAGGTACAACTCCACTGCGCTTCCCTCTACACACACACACAGAGTCCCCTGTGCTGAAGAAGTTTTGAGCACAAGCAAAGCCCTGCATATCCATGCATACCTAATGTGTGTCTGTGTGTGTAGAATTGAAACACACTCTGCATGAACAATTTACATGTTCTATACTAATTTTAGATGGCAACTTGCCATCTAGATGATCTTAGATTTAAGGTCTTAATTATTTTTTTTAAAACATATTATATTTGTTATTCTGTTTCTCTTTGCATTCGCAGTCTTATAAAGGAGTCAGAGTAAATTTCACTATGCGCTGCGTTTTATATAATCTCTTATGTGACAAATAATGAAGCTTGAACATCTAATAGAATATTTCAGAAAAACAAATATTCTTTATTTACTTTTTTTTTTAATCTGCTAAGTTCATAACAGAGCAACAACTTTTGAGGTTGTGGTAAAAAAAAAAAAAAAAACCCAAAACAACTATTTATAAATTAAGTCGAAATAATGACTTAGCTATCTCGAAATAACGAGAAACTTTCTCAAAATAACGACATAATATATGAAAATAATGACTTATCTCAAAAGTTCGACTTAAATATCTCAAAATAATGACTTAGATGACTAAGTCGAAATTCGTTGATATTAAGTGATTATTTTGAGATACTATGTCGTTATTTCTCAAAAGTTTCTCATTATTATCTCATTACTTTGACTTAAATTATAAATATTTTACCATGCTGGCGGAGCCGGGCTTCCATAGGAATCTAAGTGGGTTTAAAGAACAAATTTCCCCTCAAGAGAGGCTGGCGAATGCGGCGAGTTGTGAGTTATCAACGGCAGTCAAAGTGACATTGTTAATCAACACTTCTCCGTAAGATTTTTATATTTGCTTTTCAAAAAAATTTTCCACCTGATGGTGAATCACTTTACCCAGACCCACGTCACAGTGTCACGCTCGGCACGCTTCCCGCTACAGGCTGGCTTGAGGCCTGCACCTCGGTGTGTGTGTGTGTGTGCAAGCACACTCTCCATCGTTTATTTTTAAATGGCAGAGCCCCACACTGCCTCAACGTCCTGAGGTGACACGGAGTTTCACTTCTCATCACGGAGTGTGTCGGTGGCACT
The DNA here is from genome assembly GCA_032718565.1 of Distichodus sexfasciatus. Taxonomy (NCBI): domain Eukaryota; kingdom Metazoa; phylum Chordata; class Actinopteri; order Characiformes; family Distichodontidae; genus Distichodus; species Distichodus sexfasciatus. The sequence continues at coordinate 143,017 of JAVGVS010000354.1, read as the reverse complement.
GCAGGGGCACAAAACTCGCCGTGGCAAGAGGAACAGGAAGCTCGCGCTCAGGAACGTTGCGTGCGAGACAGAGAGAAGTGGGTTGAGGTTTGAAGCGTGTGTTTGTGTCAGTGTGTGTGTGTGTGTGTGTGTGTGTGTGTGTGTGCGGGCGCACCTCAGTGCTGACGTGTGTGTTCGCGTGTGCCAGTGAGTGTGTGTGGATGGATGAAAGATGCGGACGCAGACGAGTGATGCCTTTCACCTGATGCTGAAACGATTCCTCGAGAAATTCGAACATGACCAAAATGACTCCAAATCTTTGATGACAGTTATGTTTTTCAGTGTTTAATCTCAGATATTGTTACTTTCTGCTCACAACTTTATGACTCTACAATGTCAAGAGAATATCTGAGTGTTTTCGAATGTAATATAGCAAATTCTGACATTTATTCCTTGCAGTTTTTTTTTTATTCTGAGAATATATTTTTATGAGGTCTGAGAATTATCCGCAAATGAACAGCTTTAATGTTGCAATTTCTGTCATTTTTCTCTGAATTTTACCCCCTCCCTCAGCTCCAATTATTATTATTATTTATCTACAATGGCTCCAACAAGCCTTCATATAAAAGTTAACCGTCTTTTCACAATAACAGGACGTTTCTGGAAATCTACACACCAGTCTACACACACAGTAGTTATCTTTCAATGTCCTTAATCAAAATGGCTGCTGGTTGAGGTTAAGGCTGGTCGTAAATTTTGTTAATTAAGACTACATGTAATGTCCATAGAGAATGTAAATCAAGTCAGTTTTGCCTGTTATGATGTCTCTAAATTAGCTAATTAGGTAAGTGTTGCTCAAGAAAACAACCACAGAAAATAAAAATACTTGCCTGTTCATTAAGTGCAATTTATGCAATTAGAATGTCACATTTTCTAAAAACTAACCAGTTAAACCAATTAGTTGGCAGTTTTTTTTAAAGAATCTTGCCTTATTTTCTCTATTACATATTTACTGTTTTCTTGATGTAGTTCAGTGAGCAAGAAGAGCTGTGGCCGTCCAAAACAGAGGCTGCACTGAAGAGCAGAACCATCACTGTTGCCAAGAATATGTGATGAGACTCAATGCAATGACATGAAAACTCACAAATCCATATTTATTTCCTAATCAGGCTTCCAACTTCCTGCACGATACTTGGTTCTGGTTTTCCTAAGACTCACACGCATGTTCAGGCTTTCCCGTGGCCCGCTGTGGAAATGTGAGGTTTGTGCAATTGGCGGCCCTGCGTAGCCCGGCACCGCTCACAATAATGTGAAGTGACAGCTAGCCTTCACGCGCCACTGGACTCCGTGTCCTAGAATGGGCACAGGAGGACTCTGTCAGAGAGAAACAAGGTGGATAGAAAAGGAAGTGGAGGACAGAAAACTATCTCCATGGAGATGGAACAGTGGAGGTGGTGGTGGTGGTGAGTGGAGGGGTGATGGTCAGATTTGAGGAAGGTCAGTTCATCCATTGACATCCATCTGTTTCGCAGTATTTACAAGTTACAATATGTGGCACTTGTTGATGAATTTTCACAGTGGATTTAATGACGTTTCAGTTTTGTAAATAGCGTCACAGTTTTTGATCTTTGTCAGCAAGATGTCACATTTGTTAAAGGCCCATAAAACACTACAAGTTTTTGTTTCGCCGTTAGAATGCCATTCATTCAGACAGTTTAATGTTAATCGTGCAGTCTCCTTGTAGCTCCGCTTCTGGTGTCAAATCTTAAGTTTCTCTCATTGTGTCATTTTGTGAATAACTTTAGCCCTTCAAGATAAGTACAAAGCATTGTGGGTTCAGTACCATACACTTCTTGCCTGTGAATGAACAAAATAATAGTTACTCATGGCAAAATGATGATTTAATTGTTTTTCTGGTACTAATGAAAACCAACAGCAGATAAATGTCACAAAATATGAGATAGATGTGTACATTTGGTACTTGTGAAAATTTGGGTTTAGGACGTATCACTCGTATGAATATCCAATAATGATATTTTGAACCTTCAGTTTAAACCTTCATGTCACTTTAAAGTCTGCAAAGCATTGGTGTGCTTGGGGCCTCCAGTGGTATCTTTAACGATCTGTGATTCAAACCGGTGACCTTATGATGACGTTTTACCTGTAACTTTTTATTCCACATTTGTTTCAGCATTACCGTGTGTGAGCTGTTTAGCCGCTGAGGCAGATGACGCTGGTCGTGTTCTTGCTCTTCTTCCTGCGCTGGAAGATGATCAATAACTAATTAAAAGGGACTGTTTCTAACAACATTATTGCACATAATGCTGCAACATCACCTCCGCGTGTGTGCGTTCCCTGGTATATCATAATAACTTGGACTCCATCCTCTGACTCCATCTCGCAGCTGCCGAGTGCATGCTATGATGGAATTAGCATGCAGCGTGTCTGATGCCACTTCTGTCAATTCAATACAAATCGGAAACATCTGGTAGCTGAAGATACTCTTATTTGTAAAGAGAGAAAATGTTTACTGACTATTTGTGAAAAATGTTAAGCTACAGCTTTTTAAATGTCACTTCACTCCTACCAACCTACTAAAAAGTTAATATTGTCACTAATTTTAATTATCCACTACAAAACATGCCATGTTTATGAAGTGTAGGTTGTGATTATATTATGAACTGGACTGTTATCAGGATTAGATTTTAGATGTTGTGCAAAATATAATGAAAACCAGCCAAATCCCTTGGGAATATCTTGCATTTTTTCCCCCCTAAACCTCTGTGAGTGTGCGTTCGTGAGTGTGTGTTACGTCCCAAAAGGCATCAAATGTGTAGTGGGTATTTTTTCACAGTTGTAATAAAAGTGCAAGTCAGGCCAGATGCAAAGCTCACAGCTCTGCTTGGCTCTCGTATAACGAGCTGTAATTTCCACCTAATTAGTGCTCAGGGCTTTAATTGCAGTTTACTGAGCTGTTCTGTTTTATTGGGCTTGTGAATGTGTGTTTGTGCACAGCCTCCATAGCCCTGTTATGCCCTAGTTTGAAGGGCGACTCGGTTTTCTCTCTCCCTCTTGTTGTGGTTTTGTGTTGGCAAAGTGGCACGGTGTGAGTGGCACAACAAGAAAACAGCTCATTAGAACGAATCCCAGAGCTCCACAGGGTTAAAGGGGCACCCACGCTGAGGCGCTAATGTGGCTAACAGTGAATGAATTTTAATGGGGACTTGTAGCTGGGGTCACATGGCACAACACGTCTCCATTAGCGTCCATTACTATTTAAAATACCTTACATTTGCACTCTGCCTTACGAGACGTAAGAATCACTTTATAGAATCAATTAGCCCCATTCGTCAACGTTTGTAAGCACTCTTGGGAGAATACTGCATGCCTGTTTGTGCAAAACATTAGCTTATTGGATTGCGTTCAATTTTACAGTTGTTAATTGTCATACTGTTTAAATATTTTAACTTACTTTAAGTAACAAACTTTTAAAAAAAGCTTTTTAACTCTGACCCTAACTTTCTTAACCCTAAACTCAACAATTTAGAGATAGAGGACAATTATGAGGCCAGATTTAAAAGGGCAATGGTGAGTGATTTGAACAAGATAATAGAGTTTCCATACCAACTCCTTTGCAAAAATGTGCCCTTTTTGCAGCACAGTGTCCTCATCAACGCACTAACCACAGGATAGCAACCCCTATTGGACCGACCAACGCCTCTAACAGCAGCACCTAGATGTTCTACTATCCACATATTGACCAGGGATCACAAAAAATTATGAAGAGCAGCAAAAGGCTACTTTGGGGGCAGTTGGTAGCATAGCAGTTAGGGTATTGGCCCAGAGATCAGAAGGTCATGGGTTCAAGTCCTGGACCAGTAAAGGTACCACTGAGGTACTCATGAACTGCTGGGTGCTCCCAGAAGCTGCCCACTGCTCCCTCATGGATGGGCCAGATGCAAAGGTCCCATTTCGTTTTGGTGCACTTTGTGCTGTGCTGTGTGGTGTGAATTTAGGGAGTGATTTTTTGTCATTGCTCATTGCATCACAGTGTGCACTTGGCAGCTGTGAGATGGAGTTGGAGGATGGCGTCCATCTTGGTCAATATGGAAGCAGGAATATTTGATCATATCACTATTTTGGAAATTGGTCATTTACAGAAAAAGCATCTCTTTTACACTGCACTGGTGCGTGACTGGTTTCAGATGGGAATGCACATTCACATTTCCACTGGGAACTGGGTGACGACACTGCGACCGCCACAAACACAATGTCTACTTCACAAAGCAATGACGGCAGAGCACGTCTTGTTGCGTCAAGCTTTGAAAATACGTTTGAATATCCAAAAGCAGCTCATTCTGCCTGTTTTCTCAAGTTGAAAGGGGTTGACATCAAGAATAATTACATAGCCTAATATATCTTATTTAATGATAATATATGTCTGGACCCAGACTAGCGTTATTTAAGGGCTAATGGTAATACCAGTGTACCAACAAAAATATTTCACTCCTCCCACCTCACATGATACTACGGGTTCTTGATACTACGGGTTGTTCCAAACTGGCAAAGCTGGAGCAGATTTTGGAACCAAACCGACACCGGTCTGATCTATGAGGGTGTCCCTGTCTAACCCAGCTCCTCCTCCTTGTAGTTTATCCTCAAAGGCAGTGAGTGTTTTCTGGTGTGAATGTGGGTCAGATGATGCTCGGAGAACCGGAGCAGTGAGACGGCCAGGAAATGGCAGGTGATGTTAATAATTTAAGGGTGAGATTTCAGCGCCATCCCCAGCAACGCTGTCATCAGCCTCGTTACGGCTGTCAGCACACAGTCTGGCCGGTTCATCCTATTCAGCCTATTCACCTCTCTGATAATTCAGTGGCTTTATCTCAGCTGATCGCTCTCCCGCTTCAAGAGAAAAAAACGAGCGAGACGGAGAGAGTGGACGATTCTATCAGAGTTTATTTACACAATAATAAACTAGCACAGGAAATGGTTAGTCTGGTTATTAAGCCTGGCTCTTCATAGTCTGTTTTTTCCATTTCAGGCTTGTTTTCCTCGGCTGAACCAATACACGTCAACTTTATCCTGACTTACTGAATTTCATCCTGGCTCACTAATCAGCCAACTTAAGATTTAGTTTGGACCATGACTATGCAACCCTATTGTGTTTTCTGACACCTTTCTATTAGAACCAGCATTAACATTTTCAACTATTTGAGCTACAGCTTTTCTGTTGGATCGGACAAGGGCCAGCCTTGGCCATTCATGACCCTGTCGCTGGTTAACCAGTTTTCCTTCCTTGGACCACAAATTCAATTTGGGTAGCTTCTGACCACTGCAGACTGGGAACATTCCACAGGAAAAAAACTTCAGTTTTGGAGATGCTCTGATCAAGCCTTCTAGCCATCGCTATTGAGTCCTGGTCAAAGTTATTAAATCCTTACACTTGCCCATTTTTGTGCTTTCAAAACATCAACTTCAAGGAGAAAATGTGCTGCCTATTACAGTATATCCCTTTCACTACCAGCTGCCATTATAACCAAGTCAAATCAAACAAGGTTCTTCACATCACCTGGTCACAGTCTTACAGTCTGACATTAGTCAGAAAATGCTCAACTTTGTCATCTCTGCTATATGGTGTACAGTATACGAGAGAAGAGACGACGTGGCTCCAGTTTTAACAGTGCAAAGGACAAGGAACAAAAAATAAGGCACATAGAATGGGCAATATATAAATAGAATATAAAATATAAACTTTAAACTAGAAGTAGAAAGAGAAACAATTAGGATGTAGTATTTCAACAACTGCCAATGTGAGAATTTCCATAAAATACCTTATAGCTGTTATGTGATTCAGATCATAACTCACAACTCTGTACAGGTTGGGTGGACTTTTCTTGATTAATGGCAGCCATCCCTGACTATTTGTGTTGCGTCCCATCAGGTTGGGGTTGAGATGTTTGTGAGTCTCCTGTGGTCACCCCAGTGACAATGCACCAACTAATAAAAGCTGACAACATATCCGACTCATAAAAGCTATACTTCACCCAGGAATACAATTCCAATGAGTAATATATTTTCAGACATGGCTGGATTTGTCCCCTGACTCTTGGTTCCTCTCACAGTTTTTCCTCCTGGTTTCTGTGTGAGTTTTTACTGTGTGGCTCCTTCTGCATCGAGTCTTGACAAAGATTTGTGCCAGTGTTGGGGAAACTGTTTGAAAAAGGCAACCTTTCAAACTACTGAAACTATTATATTCAGTAATACGTAATATTTGTTCTGTAGCAAATCAACTAGACACATGCTTTGTAACGTTGGATTTGGTTTCACCTCTTTCCATTGCTTTGTTCAAGGTTAAAACAGCAACAAAGACACTTCTTAACAACATTATAAATATTAATGCAGTAGACACATAGAGAGAAGGAGAATATTAGTCAAGTTTGTGACACATTGCTCTCAAAACTTGGAATAAAAGCCTCTTGCTAATAAAGGAGAGATACAACATGATCTCTGTCGTTCTTTTACTCCGAGGAGCAAAGTGGGTGTCCTAAACACCCACTCCCACCCTCCAAAAACCACTCCCACAATCCCGAGCGGTTCCCCTCGACCCACATTCAGATGTTTTTTTTTTCCCTTTTCCTCCCTCGTTCCCTCCCTCGCTCTCGCTCTCGCTCTCTCCCTCTCGCTCAGCGCTGTATATTGTTATCAGTCCGCCTGATGGGCCTCATTCCAATGCTTTGTCCTGGCAGGCAGGCGAGAAGAGAAAACAGAGAGACAGGGAGGGCGGGATGGTGCGTGTGTGTGGAAGCAAGAGAGAGAGAGAGAGAGAGAGAGAGGAAACAGAGAAAGGGCGCGATGGAGTTTGTGTGCAACAGAGAACGAGAGACAGGGAGGGAGGGAGTGATCGAGTGTGTGTGAAAGAGAGGGAGGGAGGGAGGAAAGGGCACTTGAGTTCATTTCTCTAAAGCGTATCAGTCATCTCTCCGTCTCTACCCTCCCAGGCAGCGCATTTCGCCGACACGTGACTTCCTCCCTCTCAGAGCCGAGTCAACGTTTATCGTGCCGCTATGACACACACATTAAAGCCCCCACACTCTCTAATAAAACCTCTATAGACGCGTTAGTACACTCGTAAAAACGGCCGCCACAACTGTAAATCCCCCAGTAACTGCTGTCATAAACTTAACAACAAACGACGTGTTAAGACTTTAGGATAAGTTGTTAAGTTTTTAACAGTTACTGGAGATTTAGAGTAGCTAAGTGTTTTTGTTGTTGTTGTGGTTAACGTTTGTTGTTAACTTTACGACGACAGTATATGAGAACAGTTACTGAGGATTTACAGTAACTGTTATTGTTGTTAAGTTTATGACAACAGTTACTGTAAATCCCTAGTAACCGTTGTCTTAATCTTAACAACAAACGTTGTGTTAAAATTTTAGGATAAGCTGTTACCTTGTACTAAGTTTACATCAGTTACTGTTGTTTGCATATTTTGTTAAGTTTATGAAAACAGTTATTGTGAGTCCCCATTCACTGCTGTCGTAAACTTAACAACAAATACAGTGTTAAGACTGTAAAATAAGTTGTTACATTTTACAAAAAAGTCACTAGGATTTAGAATAACTATTGTTGTTGGCGTTTGTTGTTACGTTTAATACAACAGTTACTGTAAATCCACAGTAACTGTTGTTGTGTTAGCATAGTCATTAGGATATGTTGTTAAGTTACTTGAGATTTATAGTAATTGTTGTTGGTGGTGTTTGTTACGACAACAGTAACTGTAACCGTATTAAGTAACTGCATTAAGTCGGTATTAAAAGCTAGTGAGTTACTGGGGATTTATAATAACTGTTATTGTTGTTGTTACTGTTGTTGTTGGCGTATTTTGTTTAGTTAATGAAAACGGTTACTGTGAATCCCCAGCCACTGTTGTCGTAAACTTAACTATAAATGCTGTGTTAAGATATTAGGATAAGATGATGCGTTTACGACAACAGTTATTGGGGATTTAGAATAACAATTGTTGTTGTTGTTGTTGGCATTTGTTGTTAAGTTTACAACTACAGTTACTGTAAATCCCCAGTAGCTGTTGTTGTATACTTTAATATCAAACGCACTGTTAAGACATTAGGATAAGTTGTTAGGATAATAGTCGGGATCCACTTAAACTTCCCTGCAAACGTCTCCACTAAAAAACTTGACAAAACTTTACGTGTCCCTACAATGATTTTCTGCTCATTTGGGATTTCTATGAGCACGTGAGGAAACGGATCCGGAGCCCAAGAAAAGCGTTCTGTGGAAAATTGTTCTGAGCATTATCATAGTGAGGTGTAGTTTCAGGAAAAGCCATAAACTTCTTATGTGTCGTCCGGGGAGACACTGAAGCGTCCGGCCAGAAATCGCAATTGTTTTGTTCGTCAAATGCCCAAAGGAGATTGGCTTGGCAAAGTCAGCTATGGACATACAACACTACGTAAATACAACATAATGATAGCATCGAAAGAAAAACTTTACAAACTTTTCCTAAACCATAGCAAAGCCAAAGATAGTATTTGCTGTAGTGATTAAAGTCAAAACTATTAACCTACAAGCAACATTCATTTCATTTCAACGGCACCCAAAAGTCGCCACTGTAGATGACGGCGAATGAAAATGAAGAGTAAGCAGCGGCTCCTGGAAGTTCCTGTTGGCTTTCGCTCATCGTGTAGCCCACAGTGGCAACGTTTGGCAATGCGTGCGTTGCATATGTGCGTCTGCGTTAGCCAGCAAATTGGTGCAATTACATCCTACAGTGGTTGTGAGTTTTCTAGATAATCTCTCGTCTGACTCCTGCAGCATCGCAGGGGTTAAAGGCGGCTGCTGGCCACATCTGGGAATCATTTAAGACATTCCACATGGCTTACCACATGCTTCAAGACAGGAGAAAACCCACAAAGCAGCTTTCGCTCGCCAGGACAGGGGGAAAAAAGGACTTTTCAAAGAGTGCATTCGAGATAATTAAAGTTACAGCCTTTTCTCTTTTTTCAAGGCTTTCCCTGTGCCGCCCTGCGAGGCGTTCTAAGCGAGAAACAATACTCAGGAGGGTTAGTTTATCTCGGTGTGTGTAAGTGTGTGTGTGTGTCTACAACTACAGGGCAATCCTCTTTGAAGTAGCGTGATGTTAAACAGCACTAAGCTCTTTCTTTCCCACCCTGAGATAGGATCTCCACAGACCTTGTGTTCAAAGCTCATTTCCTCCGGTCAAGTCTTGTGACCCGTCAAAACACCGCCGGCTCTCGACCGCGAAAACAAAGGCCAAACGGGCGAATAAGAAGAAGCCATGACCTGGTCCAATTAAACATGGGAGAGAAAAGAAAAAAATGTTTTTTATTAAGCAGCCCAAAGCCCTCGGAGGACCTGCACATTCCAGGAGAGTTTTCTCTGTTTTGCAACACTCACGAAATATGGAGGGAAGCTTAACATTGGGAACAGAGAGATTAGCTGAACACACGCTTCAATGCTAACCCACGGAAATGAGAATAAATTGCTCTCTGTGACAATTAGTGTCAACAATCAGCAACAATAACAACAGTTACTGCAAATACCCAGTAACTGTTGTCATAAATGTAACCACACTGTGTTACGACTTAACGACAAGTTACTGTGTATTTGTTGTAAACTGAAAAAGAAATTACAAAGCTACCAAGTTGTAACAAGAAAGTTGCAACTTTTGGCATAAGTTGTTGTTGATGGTGTTTACAAGAACTGTTACTCTAAATACACAGTAGCTGTCGTAAACTTAACAGTGTTAATATTTTACTGTTGTTGTTGGCATTTGGTACAACATTTACTGTAAATCCCCTGTGATCCTTATGAACCTAACAACAAATGTCATGTTAACCTGTAAAGTTTACAACAGCAGTTACTGGGGATTCTGTAACTGTTGTTGTTATTGTTGTCGTCGATGATTGTTGCTGCTTTTACGACAGCAGTTACTGTAAATTCCCAGTAAACGCCTTGTACCATGTCTTGTACCATGTTATGACTTTCAGGATACATTGCTATGGTTACTATAACAGCTACTGAGTGTTTACAGTAACTGTTGCTGTTGTTATTGTTTGTTGTTAAGTTTATGACAGCAGTTACGGTAAATGCCTCTTAATTGTTGTAACTGAACAACTACCATGTAAAAACCTTTAGAGAAAAGCATTACGTTTACTGAGAATTTACATAAAGAAGTCACTCTCTGTGATTATTTGCCTGTGAGAATGGCAAGTGCAAAAAGGCATTTGAGATAATTCAAGTTAAGCTAAAGTTAAGGCTTTCCAAGCAAGACGTTTTAAGTAAGAAACAATACACGGGGGTGAGTGTATCTTGGTGTGTGTGTTCTACTACAAGTAACTTCAACTATAGGCAATCCTCTTTGAAGTAGCGTGATGCTAAACAATACAAAGCTGAACACACTCCACTGCTAACCCACGGGATCGAGAATAAGTCGCTGTCTGTGATTATTGGTTCGTGAGAATGGCTGATTAAATCATGTGTGAACCAATTTGAGTGACTGTTTCCCTTATTTACTCACAATGCATCGATGTCTTGCATTACAAATTGATTCTCGTCTTGATCTTTGTATGGCATGATTTTGCAGCATGATAATGGCAACATTTTTTATTGTTGCAAAGTTTATTGTACTGTTGTCAGTTATTTAGTACCAGGGTTTTTTGGCTTCCCTTCAGTTGGGGTACCAAGTGTACCAAAAAGCTGGGTCAGAAAAATCCTGAATGAAAACCAAAAACATAGCTAATTACATTCTTACTTATGTCTTCAGCAAGGTGGACTCCATCTTCTGACTCTGTCTTGCAGCTGCCAAGAACACGCTGTGATGCAATAAACCTGCCTCAAGCCTCCTGTGATTTCAGCTCCAATCAGAAGCACCTGCTTTGTTTTGCTACGAAGTTATTTGCTTTTAAAGCTACAGCATTTTAACAGTAGCTTCGCTACCAATAAGCTACTGAAAAAAGGGAAGTAGAAAAGTAATGCAGAATTAAACGTGAATTTCAGCTGTAAACTGTTCAGTAATGGCATGCCCTTGTGTGCAGTAATGACGAGTGGCAATAGCGTTCAGCAGTTGTCAAGTATAGCAGCGACTGGCAGAGATGCAACATATATAAAAATAAGTGTTCCGTAAAAAGCATCTGCTCTTTTTTTTGGCCCCACTAAACAGCTCCAGCGCAGCTAGTCTGCCTACTCAAGACTATCATGACAGTTTCTGGGTAAAAGGTCTTTGGCAGTGCTGCTGTGTTGGTCCCCATTTATGAAACTGCAAAGCAAAAAATACCAAGAAAGCGCTCCCAGGAAACGCTGCAGGATGTGACACTGACAAACAGCAAACACACAAATGCCAGCACAGTGTCCACAAATAGGTACAAATAGCGGTCTGTGCTAACGAGGCATGAGGAGACGGACCGATAGCGCTGACCAGGCCCTGTCTCATGCCAAGTTCCTTCCAGTTACTGGGCACCTGCCACTTTTAAAATAGCAATGTAGTATGGCCTCATGCTCTCATTACAAAGATTTTTAAAAGGTTTTACTAGCAGGTGATTCTGATTAGTGTTGAATTCTCAGAAGTGGCATCTGATATGGCTATTGTGTCCGCATGACGCACCCTCATTGCGCACGCACAGCACGCCCATGGCAGGTGCAAGATGGAGTCGGAGGATGGAGTCCTCTTTGGCGAAGACAGCAGCGAGAATATTTATTGAAATGTACCACTCTGAAATGTGAAACGAATAATGTAACTCACACAAGCTGAAACTTGAAATGCTCTCAAATCAAAAACATTATTTGTAAAGTGAATAATTATTTGTCATTATGAACACACCACTGCACAGCACGCAGTGCACCACCACAAAATTTGACCTCTGCATTTGACGCATCTGTGAAGGAGCAGTGGGCAGTGCCCGGAGAACAGGGCTTGGGGACTGTACCTTGCTCATTAGTACCTCAGTGGTACCTTTACCGGTACAAATACGAACTGGCAACCTTTAGATCACCGAGCGAACGCTCTAACCAACTACCCCAACTACGCTACCAACTGCCCCAAATTACCAAAACCTTGGTTGACAATGATTAAAAATATGTATAAAATATAGGTTTTCAATTAACTTTTAAGGTTTTCTCCGTAGTGCAGCTAGCTACTATATTGGCTGTAGTTTAGCTACTTTTAATCACATGTACCTTGGAGCCAACATTGCAAGTTTACCTACAACAGTTTTTTCCCGCTAAATAACTCCGGGATGCCTCTGAGGATGAACGCAGTGGTTTCTGCGTAAAAGGTATGAATGTTCAATGTGACCAAAGCAATGCACTTTTACTTAAGTACTTTTTTAACACCAGCAGTTTTACTTGTAACTGTATATTATTAATATTCTGCAATGTAACAGTACTTAAGAACAGATATTCCACACTCTTTCCAATCCTTATTGATTATTTCGTCTTAATCCAACTTCATCGGTATAGATCAGTCCCGTGTTTGACGGTAACATGTCTCTCAGCACTAATTCGAATTTGGAATTCGTCCTCCCTCCCGGTAACCGGGGTTTTGTGGGCGGGGTCAGCGGTGCAGGACGGGGCGGGGCTTCCGTTTGGTTTGATTTTTTTGGCTTCGCCCGCACACACGTGACCGCGACGGCTGCACCGCCGTTGCGCGCAGCGCGTGATCTCGCTACACGCGGCGCTCGTGTCTCCCCGACGGAGCAGCGGAGGACGCTGGGAAATTAAAATACCGGAGACCCGGAGATCCGGAGCGAGCAGGAGGGATCCGAACTTCTCCACCCCGAGTCAAGCCGAGCCGAGCCGAGCCCAGCCGAGCCCGTTGCGGTGGGAGGAGTCAACAGGTACGAGCGCGTTCGATTCCGTCGCGGTTCCGATTGCGATTGACAGGTGACCTGATCGCAGGTGGAGAGGCGCGTAAAGGGGGCGTTTCTAAAAACGATTAAGGTCCCGGGATCTCCCGGTTTCCTGCCGGTTTGTCTTGGGCTGGCTCTACGTGGCCTATTTTCAAAACACGTTTGCATTTTCGGTGTTAAAAATCTGGAAAATCACAATAATGAAACACAGCACATGCACAGATTATAATCCGATCCACGACGCTGATTTGTCGTGCTGCTTTGATGTTGCTCCTAAATTCAACCCACACTCCTTCACTTGGTTGTCGATATGTTTGAATCTCGAGAGGGTTCCGAAACGCATTTTAAGACCGTAAAGGACGGCTCGGTTTGTTACCGGAAAACAAGGCGGCGGTTCTGGAAGCTGATCTAAAACCTTGTGCCTGTGTTCGGACTGACCCCTTTGGTCACAAGGTCTTTGTGTGAGCGTTCATAACAACATGAAGTGGATTTTTGGGGGTTAGTGCCACCTGGAACGCGCCTGGTGTTGCGCTGTTATATAATGTGCATATTTACGCACAATATATTTAACAATGTGAATTCCGAGTGTGTTGGAGCGATGAGAAGCAATTCATGAGATCTGCAGTATGGATGGGAGGATCTGGGTTGTAATTATTGCAAATAAAGATGCGTGTTTACTTCACAGTTTGTCTTCCTCGCTGGAGACGTGTGTGTGAAAGTTTGCTTGCGTGTGAGTTTTTACCGCGACGCAAAACTCGTTAATGAGAATGATTGCGCTATTAAATGCACGCCAATCAAACATATTTAACTGGTTTAGAAGCTAATAGTTATTCAGTAGATTTTTTGGAGATGGAACAAGGCACCAAACCCAAATTCTTGTTTAGACAACTTCACATGATTCATTTATGGCGTCTGTCCGCTCAATTAAACACTAGTTTCCCCGCTAAATAAAAGCCAGATTGTTTTTTCGTTTTCATCAGATTTTGACAAACTCAGACTATCTCTTCAAAATGTTAATGCATAATCATAAATCTGCATTAAGAATAATCTTAGTCACTTCCAGTGTGTTTGTTTATAAAGGTTTGTTTTTAGTCTTGGCTTTGAAAGAATAGCTTAGTGGTGAACTCTCCTGTCACGCTACTCTGACTTTCTATTGCATGCTAGTTTCTACACGCAAACTATATTTTCCCTTCAACACGTGTTCCATATTTACTGTGTAGTTCCCAAAGAAGAGGTTTTACGTCATAAAGGTGCATCATAAGTGTCCTATTTTGGATTTTGTGGCTTACAATCCTTCAGCAGTTTGGATATTGTTTGGCATGTTTGACCTCTTCCCTCCTCGGCCTGTGTGGATAAAACTATCCGGGGTAATCGGATATGAGGCGGCATATTTCCAGCTAAAAGGGAAGTTCCCTCGGGCCGATTTCTGTTATAGAAAAGAGGAATGGTGCCGTCATTGGAAGTTTGCTTCCTCAATGCCGACTAGCGCCAGTCTGCTGCTGCTCTCTTTGTTTCAAAGTCCAGACATTTTCATTTCGCCGCCTGTCGTGGAAAGTCCAAGTCGGTTCGGCCGCACAGTTTCACCCGAGCCCTCTCTCTTTCCCTTACTGTAGCTTTAATCGTAGTACAGCGGGCGCTGGGGGTTTGTGCTTTTAAAGATGTAGTGCCTCCAAGTCCCCCCATCGTGTGCAGAAGAACTGGGCAAATAACCGAAAATGAATTCAAACCGACATTTAGAACCTCTAATCGACACGAGCTTCCCTGTGACGATTATTATGATTATTTTTATGACATACTGTAATACTGTGTTGACATATGACCCCGCCCTGTCTAGTCTGCTACTACATCTGTGTGTGTGTTTCTTTTAGTTACTTTAAAATCACAAAGATATTCACTCTTTAAAAAAAAAAACCACAGCTTCAATAGTTCAGCATATTTACAGTACGAACCTTGTCAGTGAACTATGAGGACAAAACAAGAACTCCAAACCCAAAATAATTGTTCATTAATAGTAATCAAGGTAGAATGAATGTTTAATTAATCGTGATATTGACTTGAGATCATGTTTTCCCAGTTCTCGTGTGCAAGTCCTGTGATGGAGACACGCATACAACGCATTTCCGTGATATGACGAGTTGTCACTTGGCTAATCTGTGTGAGATCTTCTTTACTGACACGCACAAGCCGATAAGGCGTTTGTGGCAAGAGTCTCTCTGTATGTGTTTGTGTTTTCTTGTGTGAAAGTGTGAGATAACTAGAAAGAGTTTGGATCATATCATTTTTTTTACTGATATTGCTGTTTTTAAAAATGTTAACTTATCATAAATGCATCTTATCGTAGTCCAAGGAAGGACTTATACATGTTTGGAAGGAGTTATACTTAAATATTTATTCATAATTATATATATGTCCAGTAGGGATGGAGCGGTTCATGAAAAAAATCTGTCCCGTTTGCTTCGCTTGTGTCGGTGTGTAGCATTCGGTTCAGCACATGCGTGTACTGTTGTTCAGTAAGGACACTGTATTTTAGTTTACATCTGTTACGGTCAACAGCGTCAACTCACATAGTGCGTGCTATTCCTGCTCTACCCTGTCTGTGCATCCTTCGACTCCCATAGGTCAAATTTCTTAACTATACTACAATGCGCAAAAAAACCTTTCGCCAGTAACCTAGTGAAGGGACAGAGCGCGGCAGTATGGTCAGTCGCAACAACGCAATAAAAACAAGTTATCGCCAAAAGAAGCTCAGCATTTGGTCACTATTCAAAGTTCAAGAATCAGTTGTATACAAAACTCAGTATCCCACCTCAATTTAACAGAAAACAAATCTAATCTCTGATTGTATGTATAATATTTATAAGCATATAAACTATTTGAAACATGTGAATCTCTCTCCCTCCTGTGATCGACTTCTCTTCTAAGAGCCGTTTCGTTCATGGCCGACACATCACCAGAAACAACACAACAACTTTTGGCGACGATAATGAATGAATGAATGATAAGTGAATAACTTTGACGGTATCGATGATCCAGAGCTCATTGCGTCCATGGAAATGAGATGAATGCAATTTGGGAAACACGGCAAAACGAATGTTTGTTTTTTTTTGTTTTTTCAGAAATCCGAGTTTGGGGCTTGTCATATGTATAGATAACTTTGCCAAATAAATGAAAAGCATTTTGAAATCAGCAATGTCTCCACATTTACTGTATAAAAATTACTTCCAGCATCAAGTCACAAGGACGTGCCTAACGTCAAGCGGCCTCATTCTTTCAGTTTTTACCTGACTACATGACCCGTCCTTGAGAGTAAGTCATAGTTTAAAAACCATAAATGGTGGATTATCTGCTGATGATGTATGGCATTTCCGAAGTGCAGACAAAATAGAAAAATAGTGAACCGAACCAAAAACCGTGACCCGAAACCATGATACGAACCGAACCATGGGTTTTGTAAACCGTTCCACCCCTAATATCCAAACATAATGTATAACCTTTTAAAAAACCAAGTTCATCAAACGTTGAGAATTAAACTCACATGGAGTAACATTACATGAGTCATATTAAAGCTGCACACTCATTTAATACTTGTTTTGATTTTTGCAAAGATTAAATTATGGCAATTATTAAAAAGACAGCTTCAGTAAGTGACAAAGGCCTCATATGGCCACATCACAGAATAAAAAGGCAGTTTCAGGATAAATATTACGGAGAAAGTTTCTTCTCTGCCGTACAGCACGGCAACCCACCACAGCATTTTTCGCTCACAACTCACACACATACACACATACATACTGGCTTAACTTCACACCCTCAGTAGTGTTGATCACATCGGAACATCAGGCCACTTGTACATATCTGTGGTGTTATAACAGATATCTGGCTTGAGGTCAGATACCGTTTCATCCTCAGACACACTCAGAAGTAAGTTGATCTACATTGATGCATCAATTAAAAAAGAAACACAAGGCTAAACGTAAATTAACATTTGAATGCCCGTAATGCTGAAACAAAGAAACTGAGTTCTCCATGTTGAGAGCCAAACTGCGGCTACATAGTTTTAAACCATTATTTGCTAGCCAAGGTTCTGGAAGTGAACACAGTGAATATGTGAAGAAGTGAATGTCATTTTTTACACATTTTATTGATGTTTGAAAAGGGCAATTAGGAAGGGAAGAATATTGTGCTGACAAAAGCACTGTTACACTCTTCACTGCTAAGTAAAAAATACATTATTCAACTTTTTATGACTTTAACTTTGGTTGCCGAAGCACTGAGTGATCAGAAACTGAAACTGCAACATCAGAGCTCATCAGGGCTCCTGTCTTTATTTAATTGCCCCTGCTCTGCCCCTTTTTAATACTGAGATTTGTTTTACTGTTGTTGTTTATCTTGCTCCCTCCATGATGGTGACCAGCCAGATGGTCAACGCTGTCCACCAGCCGCGTTCTCCACCCCGAACACAGAGCCTCACAGCCTGTAGCAGAGCTCGACTGAGTTCTACTCATCCTTCTTCTTGGCACTTGTTTATCCATACAGCTGACTTTGGTGCATTGATGGGAGCTGTGGTAGTGTTTTAGCATTAAGTGCTGACACAAATAAGCATCGGCTGGCATTAGAAGTCCGGTTGTGTTTGATGGTGGTCTGGTGGTGTGTGTTCTGGGATTTGGACAAAGAGGTGGTGAGTTGGAATCTGGTTCTATTCTACACCCAGCGCTACCACCGTCCAGCCTCTGAGCAAGACCTTTAAGGAGGCTGTTCTTGCAATTCGGACATGAAAGCAGCTCTGGAGATGAGTCTGATAAATGCTGTAGATGGTGTGTGTTCACGCACCCTGGTCGCCCAGAGGATTGGTTCCGAGTCTTGGTTCCTCTCAAGGTTTCTTCCTACGTGAGGGAGTTTTTTTTCCTTGTCACGGTATGCATGCACACACCTACATAATCACTAAACACACACACACACACAACATACAGGCAAAAAGGTTAACGCTCTTGGGACCAAATTTACTCCAACTGGGGTTTCATGCTGCTTTTGACTCTACTTCCCTTTTCCACACGCTCCTTATTCTTCATGGTACTTTAAATAGTGATGTCCTCATATCAGAGCTGGCTGATTTACAATTTCAATCATAACTAAAGAGCTCAGGGCTTGTGGACACTTCTTGGTGAAGAGAAGACGGCGGCGTTGAAAGGAGAACTGGGATGCGGCTCGGCGCTACTTCCTCTCATATCAGTCCGAATTGTTTGCACTTGACCTTTTCTGGAGGATTTGAGCATTATCATCTAAAATGCCTGAATATGATTTTCTTACAAAAGGAGTTACACCAATAACAGACGAATTGACATTAATATGTGACCCTCCACGGCAAAACCAGTCGCTTGTCACAACGGAGGTTTCCGAGAAAAACGAGCGTTTATGTTGCGTGGGGTAACATTTTGGATTTTTTGTTTTTAGTGTTTTGAAACAGTGGAAGGTCTATACTGTACTGCTGTGAATAAATTTGGCTGAAAAACTTACCCTTTCCATCCTAAAAACGTGACTTTCTTGAGGTGAGGAATTCAATTCCAGCAGAATGTTAAAAGTTTCTGTTTTGACCGCTCTACTTCAATATTTACGGTAAATCCACTCGTCGACTCACGTCACTCACTTAGAAGACGCAGGAAACGTGTGACAAAAAAAAGAATTAAATGATTAATGGTTAATAAAAATAATAGTGGTTTTGTTTCCTTCATTTTAATTAATTATTTAAGAATCACTATAAAGAGGGACAAAATCAAATTTTTTTCTGAAACTCTGACTTGCTTCTGCAACTTTATTGCACCAAGATGCCTAAAAACACCGCCACATTCATCTCAGTTTTCTTTTAGAAAAGCTGCCGCAAAATCAGGCATCAAGTCAGTCTCAACAAAGGCCCGCGAAACCCAGGAGGGGCTGATTAATGATTATTTAGTTTTTTTGGACCTCATAGTTCACTGAAGGTTTGTACAGTAAATATTCTCAACTGTTATGTTTTTATCTTGATAAGGATGTCAGGGAAATTCTGTTTATGATTTGCATGATTTCTGGAAATGAATATCAACCAATATAGCATTTCTGTTTAAAACCTAGAGCTGGTAATTAATTGAAAAATCGACATAATCTTGCCCGTGATTATTTATGACACATAATATTCATTTAATAAACAGCTAAAGAGTAACTAGCACTTGCAGTAGTTTTTGAGAAGAGTAGTTTGTACTTTTTTACACCAGCATTTTTACTTATTAATAACTTAAGTACAAATATTCAGTACTCTTTCCAGCACTGCTTGTCCCCGCTGGAGCGTGTAGCGCCAGACAGATGGAGGTGGGAAAATGAAACGAGCTGCCCAGCGCTGGATCCTGTCATTATTTAACAGCTCTCCTTAATGGGCCCTGTCTGCATGGCTGATCCTCTGCCTCTGGGAAAGAGAGAGAGAGAGGGAGAGAAGGAGGGAAGGAAGGGAGGAAGAAATAAGGAGAGACAGGGAGAGTGAATATGTATGTAGGAAGAGGAGAGCTTGTGTGTGTGTGGTGCAGCATGGGTTGGGGAAATGGAATGCTCTCGTTTCCTCGCCGTGGAGCAGCATTAGAGAAGCTCCTAATCGTCAATCATTTGTGCCACACACACACCAGTGGTGGAAAAAGTGCTGAATATTTGTACTGCAGTACGATTGCTGAAGTAATAATCAATTAGAAGTAAAAGTACTGGTTAAAAAGAAACAGGTAAAAGTACAAAGTACTCGTCTCAAAAACCGCTCAGAGTAGAATTGACTTTTGAAGTAATAAAAAAAACGAGGCAAAACTCACACAAACGCGACCCTCCACGGCAAAACCAGTCGCTTGTCGCAACGGAGGTTTCCGAGAAAAACGAGCGTTTATGTTGCGTGGGGTAAAATTTAGGATTTTTTGTTTTTAGTGTTTTGAAACAGTGGAAGGTCTATACTGTACTGTTGTGAATAAATTTGGCTGAAAAACTTCCCCTTTCCATCCTAAAAACGTGACTTTCTTGAGGTGAGGAATTCAATTCCAGCAGAATGTTAAAAGTTTCTGTTTTGACCGCTCTACTTCAATATTTACGGTAAATCCACTGGTTGACTAGCGTGAAGATATTTCTCCGGAATCCATCTTCGTCTCCCGAGTTCAGTTAACCTAACGCAGGTAGGCTATCCGTGTGGCTGTGAATGCAGCGTAGGCTACCGTAAATACAAACGTAGCCGCGACCGCACCAAGCGTCTGTGAGTGCTACGGCGATAGTCAACTTCAAAGGCAGATTTCTCCGTTTCTCACTTGGCGTGACAGGAGAAACCCGACTCCTTTGAATGTTGATATCTCAGTCATATGTCGTCCGATTCATTCCATATAGGTATCGTTTTGAACGCTGATAATAACTAACATAATAACTCAATTTTGAAAATTTGCAACGAGCGACTAGTTTTGCCGTGGAGGGTCACAAATACTCCCTGCAAAAAATGAAGGGATCCATATGAACCATATGGGTACATCTGTTAAAGGAAGACTACTGTAAATAGGGCTGTGTGATCTGACCTCAAATCAATATCACGATTAATCATGAACAATTATTTTGTTTTAGTTTGGTTTTTGCCCTCATACTTTACTGACAAGGTTTGTTTTGTAAATATGCTCGACTATATTAAAGCTGGGATATTTTTATCTAATGAAAGAGTAGATATCGTAGTGATTTTTAACTAACTGAAGGAAACACGTGCAGATTTAGTGACAGTCACATGACAACACACGCAGTGGGAACACGCAAAGGGGCAAAATATTAACAGATTTTTCCAAATAGAATTTTCAAAATAGTCGTCATGGGCAAGATGACATCGATTAGAGGTTCTAAAGTCAGTTTTGATAAATTTTTGATTAATTGACCAACTTTAACTGCTTATCACTACAAGTCTCTTTCATTCTGATATCATGAGTTCTGGGTTCAACGGACCCATATTGAAATGCAGCGTGATTCATTCCTAAAACTATGCAAATGAAAACCCACATTAACGGTAAGTTAAAGAAACATTACATGAAAGTGCACCACAACCAAATGTGACCCCCGCATTTGACCCATCCGTGAAGGAGCAGTGGGCGACTTTCTGGTAGCACCCGGGGAGCAGTGCTTGGAGGGCGATACTTTGCACCAACTCCCTCACCAACTGGCCCAGTCGGCAAATGTCAAAATTGGTATACATGTCTTAAATATCAAATGCTTTAATAACAAATGCAAATGAAAGTGGTGGGCAACACGAACCATCTCGCCGTCTGCACGGCTCGTTCGTGTCGGTAATTCCGCTGCAGTTCTGCATCAGTGCAGGCTCAGAAAAAAGAGACGGATAATCCCCTGATCCTGGTCACACTCATATTTAGGTGGAGCGCCGTGCCAGTGCCCGTGCCAACTCTTCAACCTGGCACTAGGTTGCTTTGTGGGTGTGGATCTATTCGCCCAATCAAATGCCGTTCCTATGGTAAACATGCCAGAAACGCTGAAAGGGATCGTCAACATCGCTGGCAGTAAGACAATGTCGAAATGTTTTCGTGGTCAAATAGAAACCAGTGAATTATTAAAATGCTGTGATCCAAAGAATCAGAAACATTGTTCCATAAAGAAACTGTTACACACACATGATACTGTAACATACACTGCCCTCCAAAAGTTTGGAAACGCCCCTGACAAAGTGGAGTTTTGGACGATATCAGCAAAAATCCTCATCATTTTTTGGTGCAAATACATTAAAGTAACTTGACATTATCTTTGGATTCCAGCAATAATCATTTTTATTTTGATTACGTAATAATGGCAATATATCCATGTCAAAGTCAGTCGTGCCCCTTTGCCAGCTGTGATGTCTGGTTACTGGTTTAAACTTGGCCCAGGTTTTTAAAAGATTTTTGGGTCAGCACACCTTAATAGCTTCAACAACTGATTGCTTCATTGACCGCTCGGACGCCCAGATTATGAAGAGCTGTAAGAGCTGCTAATGGTGGATATTTTGATGAATCCAAAATTTCAGTATTTTCTATGTATAAACTGTTTCATAAACTGTTTGTGTAACAAAATATGTTTTGGTAGTTTGTGTTGTCCCTTATCAGTGCAACATTATCACAAATTAAAAAGGATTCACAGCAATACTGTCCAAAAGCCCACTTTACCAGCGGCGTTTCCAAACTTTTGGAGGGCAGTTTACACAGAATCAGAAAAATGCAGAAGTAGAGCAACAACTAACATTTACAGTATTCTGGAAATTGACTTGCCAAAGAAGATTACATTATTATTATGCAGTAATATGAAGAGTTGAGCGTTTACAGAAATGAAGCAACAACAATTATTCTGCTAATCGACAGCTGTCAAATAGATAATTAAGAAAAGTGAATTATTTTAAGGCTCTGATCCTAAGAATCAGAAGCAATTAGTCCTCTATTTGCCTCACAATTACTCAGATTGAATAATCGGTTCCTTGTTGATTTGTTCATTTTTCGGGTTAATGTAAGTAACAAACTGATTTTTTTTTTTTTTTTGTTAACAGTGACGTCGTGAGAGTTGACAGTGACAAGGCCATTGGTGTTTTGCTACTGGGTTTGCTGCATGAATTCCACCACAAAAGGTCGAACCCCTGAAGTTAAACAGCGGAATTTATTGCGTTGAACTGCAGAATTCTTTCCTTTTTCGTGTTGATTGAGACCGTCGCTTTGTGAGGCCGAGAGGGAGGAGTGGTGGGGAAACCTCCCAAAAAGAAAGGAGGCATTTTAGGAAGCTGTGTAGGGTAATTTTCATGTTTGGCTTCTGTTCTTTTTGCCCTGGAGAGGTTATTAATGTGAGTGATGCTCGCTCTCTCCTCATGCATCTGCTGCAGCGATAAGAGATTTGTTGCTCTGCGTGTATCGCACACCGTGCAGCCAACTCTCACATCTCTAAATGGTGTTTTTCTTAGCGTTATTGAGGAAAGGGGAAAAGGGAAAATGGACATCGGCTTCAACACTTCTCTCTCTTTCTTTCTTTCTGTATTTCCCCTTTCTCACCCGCCGACGTATTTAACGTTTTATAGTTTGATGTTGTTTTGCAGGAAGCACAGAGTAAACCGTATTTTCCTGTTCCTATGTTCTGAACCTGTCCTCCGATGAGTAGCCAGTGAGGGTGTTAATCATGTTTTTAATGCAACATTCCCGCTCTTAACTGGTTTAGATTTCACTAGGTTAAAGTGAACAAAGAAGAGCGATGCATGTTTGCAGCTTTCGACGTCGCCATGTGGCTGTTTGGTTATCTAATTAGGGTTCAGTGAGTAATGAAACAAAAGCTGGAATGTAGTGAAAATATTTTGTCTCTGTGGAACAATGGAAACTTTCTTGTTCCTGTTTACATTCATTCAGTTTCCGGTTTTCAGTTTTCGTTCTTTGAACCATTTCTAATGCCTGGTTCGAAGTAGTGTTCATGAAGATAGCAGAGGTTTTCTTGTTAAACTGCATGACGGTGATGTTGTCCGGGTGACAATTCCTGCATGTGCGACTACACGTGTTTTCTACGGTGTTTTGGGGGGAAAAATTAAGGCAAGGATTCCTTGGCACTCGACCACAATGCACGTTCACAAAAAACTCTGTAACATACATACACAACGCCGTTACATGCACATGACACTGTAACATGCACATTGCTGTAGATCATAGTTACGTAGCACTACAACACACAATCACAAGACAAGACAACACACACATAACATTACCATTAGCACAATGGAGTTGATTCATCTTCTTAGTACAAACTGTTTCCCCCTAAAGCGCATCGCTGTGGTCGACGTGTGGCTGAACGTTATTGAGCATGATAACGTTATGAGGAAGATTGATGCATCGACAACATGATCTCCTGAGATTTTGAGTAGTTCTGAAGTTTTTATGAAGAAAAGGTGAATCATGTTTTCAGTGTGAGCTAAACTGCAAAAACTCAGTGTCAGAAAATGAGAAAAAGAAAAGGATAATAAGAAAAAAGGTTCCAGAATCAAGCAAAATTATCTGCCAATATAGTGAGAAAATTGATCTTGTAAAGATCTCCTAAAACAAGAAAAAAAAAATCAATTTTTCCATGTTTTTAGCTTTAATATTCTTAAAATAAGCAAAGTTGTCATGAATTTCTTAACTCGTAGTAGAGAGCATGAGAACCTTTCCGTTCTCTTAATTAAATTTCTTATTTCATTTTAGGAAGTTCTTATAATCAGAACATTTTTCTTAATAAGATAATTGTAGCCAATATTTCTTAAAATTAGATTATTTATCTTACACAAGTCTAGTCAAGTCAGTTATTCTTAAAATAAAAAAAACAAGACCTATTTTTCCTTTTTAAGATTTTCTGGCTTGTTAAGTTTTCATTTTTTGCAGTGTAGACGCCGTGTTTCAAAAACACTAGAGGCAGTTTGCCCCGTTGCCCCTGGACTGTATTTGTTGTTAGCCGGACTTGTACTTTCTGCTAAAGTTTCCCTTTAAAGATTAAAGGTTAAACTCCTCTCTGTTGTTAGAGGGCAGCGGCTCTGACATTATTAGTGTGTGTTGTGCTGGAGGTCTGGCCATCAGTTGTCCGAGACTCATGGTCTGTGACGGAGTGTTTAGATGACAGACTGTATGTGGAAATCACATTAGTGCAGCCTGCACACACACACACCTACACACACACACACACACACTCTCTCTCTTCATACGGTTTGGGTTGGCAGTGAAGATCAGCCCCGTGAAGACAGTTCAAGACTCCACATTTTTCCATTCCCTATGCTCCGAACACCTCACGTTGCACCAACATCATGAGAGGAGGAGGGTGTGTGTGTGTGTGTGTGTGTGTGTCTTTGTGAAGGTGTTTTTTTCCGCTACTCATTTTCTGGGATTAGAATAAAACATACGGTAAAGACTAAATCATTTGCAAAAAGAACATTTTATAGCTTGTTTCTGGCTGTTAATCAAGCGGAGACGAGGCCTCGGAGCGACTCTCCACTTCCTTCTTTCTCAATATCGGCCACCAAACCCTAGAGTCTGTAGTAGTTTAGAGTCTGTGTTTCCTCTCCAGCTCCTGATTGCGGGTGGGACGCAGGGGGGCCACACGTGAGCGTTTTTGTGACAGGACAGACAGGATTTCCTGAGGTTGGAGGGGTGGCGGCTTGAGCAGGAAGTGTGTCCATGGCGCTGGCACCGAGACAGGAAGTGGCTCTCAGGAGCCGGCCGGGATGCTGGCAGACGTCGTGGAGATCGAGAAGAGAGAAGCGGCGGCTTCTGTTGGAACACACACTTCCCGTTTGGGGACAGTGAGTCTCGTCTCAAAACCTCCTGCATCGTCCCCTCCCAAGCGTGTGTGTGTGTGTGTGTTTGTCTTGGCGGATTTGTGTGTGTGTGTGTGTGTTTGTCTTGGCGGATTTGTGTGTGTCTGTGTGTGTGTGTTTATATGCATTGTGGATGTGCTTCTTCCGTGTGTGTGTTTGTGCGTGTGTGTGTGTGATGTATTGCCGCCTGGTTACAGATGAGACAGATAATGAATGAAGTTCGTTTTTCACTCCTGATTTGCAGCCTCCCACCTTTTCCCAACTCACTTGTCTCACTAGCTGCCATCTCTCTCTCTCTCTTCACACACACTCATCCACACACACACACGCAGATGGCGGAGAGATCCTCCCTCACGAAAGTATGGAAAATTCTTCTCTGTGCCGCAGTTCTAAAGCAACTCAGTTTGGCTGCTTACTTTGGCACACGCGGGCCTCGTGAAATAAGCCAACAGAAAAGTAGGTGGTCTGACGGTGTGTGTGTGTGTATGTTTGTGTGTGTGTATGTTTGTGTGTGTGTTTGGGTGTGTGTGTGTGTATGTTTGTGTGTGTGTATGTTTTCTGTGTGTGTGTGTTTGGGTGTGTGTGTGTTTGCTTGTGTGTGTGTGTGTGTGTTTTTAGGGTGTGTGTGTGTGTATGTTTGTGTGTGTGTATGTTTGTGTGTGTGTGTATGTTTGTGTGTGTGTTTGTGTGTGTGTGTGTGTGTGTGTGTGTGTATGTTTGTGTGTGTGTTTCTGTGTGTGTGTGTGTGTGTATGTTTGTGTGTGTGTGTATGTTTGTGTGTGTGTGTGTTTGGGTGTGTGTGTGTTTTGGGGTGTGTGTGTGTATGTTTGTGTGTGTGTTTGGGTGTGTGTGTGTGTGTTTGGGTGTGTTTGGGGTGTGTGTGTGTTTGGGTGTGTGTGTGTTTGGGTGTGTGTGTGTGTGTTTGTGTGTGTGTGTTTGGGTGTGTGTGTGTGTGTTTGTGTGTGTGTGTTTGGGTGTGTTTGTGTGTGTGTTTGGGTGTGTGTGTGTTTGGGTGTGTGTGTGTGTGTTTGGGTGTGTGTGTGTGTTTGGGGGTGTGTGTGTTTGGGTGTGTGTGTGTGTATGTTTGTGTGTGTTTGGGTGTGTGTGTGTGTGTTTGGGTGTGTTTGGGTGTGTGTGTGTTTGTGTGTGTGTGTGTGTGTGTGTTTGGGGTGTGTGTGTGTTTGGGTGTGTGTGTGTGTGTTTTGTGTGTGTGTGTGTGTGTGTGTGTGTGTGTGTGTGTTTGGGGTGTGTGTGTGTGTTTGTGTGTGTGTGTGTGTGTGTTTGGGTGTGTGTGTGTGTTTGTGTGTGTGTGTGTGTGTGTGTGTGTGTGTTTGGGTGTGTGTTTGGGTGTGTGTGTGTGTGTGTTTGTGTGTGTGTGTGTGTGTGTTTGGGTGTGTTTGTGTGTGTGTGTTTGGGCATGTGTGTGTGTTTGGGTGTTTGTGTGTGTTTGGGTGTGTGTTTGGGTGTGTGTGTGTGTGTGTTTGTGTGTGTGTGTGTTTGTGTGTGTGTGTGTTTGTGTGTGTGTGTTTGGGTGTGTGTGTGTGTGTGTGTTTGGGTGTGTGTGTGTGTATTGGGTGTGTGTGTGTGTGTGTGTATGTTTGGGTGTGTGGGTGTGTTTGGGTGTGTGGGCGGGTGTGTGTGTGTGTGTTTCGTGTGTGTGTTTGGGTGTGGGTGTGTGTGTTTGTGTGTGTGTGTTTGGGTGTGTGTGTATTTGGGTGTGTGTGTTTGGGTGTGTGTGTGTGTTTTGGGGTGTGTGTGTGTATGTTTGGTGTGTGGGTGTGTGTGTTTGGGTGTGTGGGTGTGGTGTGTGTGTGTTTCTGTGTGTGTGTTTGTGTATGTGTGTGTGTGTTTGGGTGTGTGTGTTTGGGGTGTGTGTGTGTGTTTGGGTGTGTGTGTGTGTTTGGGTGTGTGTGTGTGTTTGGGTGTGTGTGGTGTGGGTGGGTGTGTGTGTGTGTTTGTGTGTGTGTGTGTTCCCTGTGATTCTTTTTTCTCGTTTGTTCTGTCGCATCTGTGTGTGTGTATAAAATGTTTGCTTATGGGAGTGATTTTTGTTGTCCGCTACCATGATTTGTGAGGTTGTGTAATGGAGTAGGGAATGGAAGCTTGTGTGTGTGGAGTGTGTGTTTCTGTGTGTGAGTGTGTGAGTGTGTGTTTGTGTGATCAGGGTGGAACAGCTCACACTTTGTGGTCTGGACGGTTTTGTACAGCTCTTGTAAAAATAAACACTCTACTGGGCCAGATTACAGTGTTTGATAACCGCAGAGTCTTTTCTGGTATGACCACATCACTGAGTGTGTGTGTGTGTGTGTGTGTTTTCTATGTTTAGGTGGGAAAGAATAATATGGTGATGTAATGATAAAAAATTCAGATTTTCAGGCTAGATATTTGTTAGGGTTGAACTTTGACAACCGAATACACATTCATTTTGTGTGTGTGTGTGTGTGTGTTCACACTCTGTACCTGTTCCCCCGTGACCGAGACGTGCAGGTCACTGGAGTTCATCGCTAAAATGACTCATCCAGTGTGTACACAGGGCTAGAGGGAGAAGCGTGAGAGTGTGTTCGTATGTGTGTGTGTGGTTCTTCATCCTGGCCGTGTGTGACAGGTTGTGTGTGTGTGGATGGCAGTGTGTGATTGTGTTGAGGTGTGGCATTTGCGTAGATGTTTGTTCATGCATGTTTGCAGAAGTGAAATTGCGGCTTTCGTCCCGCTCTGTTTCGGGGTGTGTGTGTGTGTGAACAAAACTAATGTCTGCTGTAAACTGTATGCCTTTTAACCCAATTTCTCAGTGTGTGTGAGTGTGAGTCGGTTCTAGTTTTTACGACACTCGAGAGAGATCGTTGCTGCAGAAAATGCTGGAATGTTCAAGGCGTGAAGACTAGGGATGCACAATGTTAAGGGTCGACCAAGTATCAGCCGGATTATCGATTATCGGTGGTCGATATTAGGCATTTCGCTGATTATCAGTATCGGTGTTTAATTTTGACCGTCGCCGATATTACGTAATTACAAGGTGCGCTACTGTGGCTCCACTGCCGTCTCTTCTCTCTGTGCTGTTTGCTCTCGACTCGCTGCTTCATTCACGAGTAGTAGCCAGTCAACGCTAAAGCCTTCTTGTCACTCACACCACACTCACACGAGCGCAACGTGAAGCTTCGAGGAGGAGAAGAGGAGAGAGGAGAGTCTCAGTTGAAATTTACTATTTGCATATCGACTCCAAATATCGCTCATCTCTCCCGTTAACTAGCAATAATCTGTATCAATAACGGCCCAGTAAAAACTATATCGGTCGACCTCTACACGATGTGAGAACTAAAGACCGATACCGATATCCAATGTTTTTGATGCTTATATCTGTCGCCTGCTGATAAATGAGGAAGACAGAGTTGAGCTCGTAAAGACAAAACATATGTGACCTCCACGGCCCAAAAACCAGTCGCTGGTTAAAATCTCAAAATTCAGTTATGTTTTCATGAAAGGGCATAAATCAAGCTTCAAAACGACACCTATATGGAATGAATGTGACGACATATGACTGAGATATCAACATTCAAAGGAGTCGGGTTTCTCCTGTCACGCCAAGTGAGAAACAGAGAAATCTGCCTTTTGAAGTTGATCATCACTGTAGCACCTACAGACGCTGGTGCGGTCGCTACGCTTGCATTTACGCTTAGCCTTCACGCTTGCATTCACAGCCACACGGATAGCCTACCTAAGTAGGGTTAACTGAACTCGAGACGAAGATGGATTCAGGAGAAATATCTTTCACGCTTAGTCAACCAGTGGATTTAGCGTGAAATATTGAGTAGAGCGTCAAAACAGAAACTTTTTAACATTCTGCTGGAATTGAATCTTCACCAAGAAAGTCACGCTTAGGATGGAAAGGGTAAGTTTTTCAGCCAACTTTATTCACAACAGTACAGTATAGACCTTCCAATCCAACATTTTACCCCACGCAACATAAACGCCGCTTTTTCTTGAAACCTCCGTTATGCATGTTTAATTTATTTTGTCGAGAAAGTCACATATTGCTCGCCAAAGTTCCACGGCGCGACTCAGAATTTTTTTCCGTGACGATAAATGGCCATCAACATCGCTCAAAATATCGCGGCAAATATAAGCATTGGGCTGATGACGTAAAAACGATTATTAAGCGATTCTGATACGATTCCGATATCACCGTGCATCCCGAGCCAAGAGTCTCTTTGAGCTAAAAAATGAGATTTGAGAGAGAAAAGGTGTATAAAACCTGTTTGAATTTCATCACTGGAATCCTTGAAGCGTAAAATCATTTAATTTGTGAGTGATTATTTGTTACTGTGAACACACCACTACAGCACAGCACACTGTGCACCACAACCAGATGTGACCTCTGTATTTGACCCATCCGTGAAGGAGCAGTGTGTAGCTTTTTTGGCCACACCGGGCAGCACTGCTTGAGGACGGTACCTTCTTCTTGAGTACCTGAGTGGTACCTTTACCGGCCCGAGACTTTTAGCGGCAACCTTCCAGTTTCTTTCCTAATTCCAGCCGTAGTTCTGGTGTGATTTCAGGATGTGCTTTTAAGACTCGTAACACGCATCACGCAGCTTCAGCAGCTCGCCGTCTTCATGTAAGTGCCGTACTAATTCTCGGCCGCTCCACACGGTCCTGAGCAATAAGCTGAAGACCACATCCTGATGTAAAGCCTGCAGCTCATCGCTGAAGGGACACACACACACACACACACACACACACACACACACACACACACTGGGAGAGGGCTGCAGTGTCTCTGGAGGCTATTTCAGGGCTGGAGAATCGATCGGTGTGGAGTGCAGTGGGGCGGCGGGTCGATAAGAGCCTATTAAAGAGATGTACCTGCCTGCACTGAATCTCCAATATGCTACTCACCGCGAGTGTGTGTGTGTGTGTGTGTGACTGTACGTGGGTGTCTGCTGACTTCTATTGGAACTTACTTTGGCCTTTGATTTTTGCTCCGTCTATATTTTTTATTGCAGTAAAAATGGCAGAATTCTGCACCATGTGGCGTTTTTCTTATGACTGAAGGGGGGGTGTGTGTGTGTGTGTGTGTGTGTGTGTGTGTGTGTGTGTGTGTGATCATTTTTAGTTATTGATCTTCACCTGGTTCAACATTGAGGATTTAAAAATAACCTTCAGGCCTGTTTAACACGGACGGGTTTTAGTCCCGGGTTTTAGTCCCGGGTTTTAATACTGACTCTCGGTTTGATTTATGGTTTAAACCAAGCAAAGGTTTTAAGACTAAGAAGAGGAAATAAGGGCCTGTTTCACAGTCAGAGATTAAGCCTATGCCTAGACCAGCTTTGAATTTTAGTGGCAGTTTAGTCCAAGACTATGTTTAATCTGTATTCAGCAGGGATGCTACGGTACAGTGGTAGGGCTCTATGAAATCCGTTTTGTTTTTTCCTAAATTCCGTTTTATTTTTTCCTGAATTCGTTTTTTCCATTTTTATTCTTCTGAATTCGCGTTTACACATTATAATCATATTTATTCACCTAAAAAGTGTTCTATTATGGAGTGGATGGGGGAAAAACCCACATTAAATGACTGTTATTCAACTTCAACAAAGTGCTGGGGTTCAGCAGAACATTTACTGCTTTGGTAAATCGTTTACCTGTAAACAACAAAAAACATTCATTTTTTCCGTGCAAAATGAAACGTTTCTGATGTGAGTGTTTGACTGTAAGTGGTCGTCACGTTGTTCTGCGATTCAGTCTATCGGTGCTGGCAACACGAAAAGGGTTGTTCTCCGATTCATAAAACTGCTTGGGTATTGTTCTGCTCTAAACTTAGCACTGCGAGCCTAATTCGTGAATTTTTTTATGACTTCGTGTTTCAGCCTCTTTCGCCAAAGCTGACCGCTGAGTCCCCGCCTCATCAGGTAATGACGCATTGGTACTGGGGCTGCAGCGCCCAAACTGATTAGAAACTATTGCTTGCTTTGCCCACAATTTATATCAGCGATTTATACGACATTCCGCTGCTTACAACGGATTCCATTTTATTTGTTGAATTCCGCAATTCCATCCGCGTTTTCCGCATCGAGCAAATCATAGGGCCCTACAGTGTGCCCACGGTTCGGTACATATCGCGGTTTTTGGGCCACGGTATCGGTGTGGTTTCGGCATACTAATGTTATCTTAGCCTAACATCCAGTAGCTTCTTTTTTTCATCCTTTTTTACTTCTAGAGCTGAAACGATATTTTAACAACTCAAATAATTCGAGTAAAAAATGGTCGAGGCAATTTCTTGAATTGAAGCTTTCAAGAATTCTTCACTGCCATAGACGCTTCCAATTGTGTTTCACACGGACGCTTATTAGTGACGAAAAACTACCAAGGCAAGAGCTGATTCTTTCAGTATGTGCATTTTAGAGATATTTCCATATGTGACCCCATGGCAAAAACCAATGCTTATTTTAAAAGGCGGGGTAAATTTCTGATTTTTGTTTTTAGTAAGTTGAAGGTCTGTACTGTTGTGAATAAATTTGGCTGAAAAACGCACTTTCCATCCTAAAACGGACTTCTTTGGAGGTGAGGAATTCAATTCCAGCAGAATGTTAAAAAGTTTCTGTTTTGACCGGCCACTTCAATATTTACGCTTAAATCCACTGCTGACTAGCTGAAGATATTTCTCCGGAATCATCTCCGCCTCCGAGTTCAGTTAACCTTAACGCAGGTAGGCTATCCGCGGTGGCTGTGAATGCAGCGTATACCGTGAAATGCAAACGAGCCGACCGCACTCTCCAAGCGCCTGTGAGTGCTACGGCGAGAAGTCAACTTTCAAAGGCAGATTTTCTCCGCTTTCACTTGGCGGACAGGAGAAACCCGACTCCTTTGAATGTTGATATCTCAGTCATATGTCGTCCCATTCATTCCATATAGGTATCGTTTTGAAGCTTGAAAAAATCATAACTCATCAACAAGCGACTGGTTTTGCCGTGGAGGGTCACATATTTAAAAAATAGGAACATTCAGGAATAAAAGCCAGTTGTACATTTTCAGACTTTATTTGATTAATCGATGGAAAAATTTATATAATACTCGATTACAAAAAGATTGGATAGCTGCAGTTGGTGGCGTAACGGTAGGGTGTTTGCCCCGTGATCAGAAGGTCGCAGGTTCAAACCAGGCCGTAGTTATCGCTGAGGTACTCTTGAAGGAGCAAGGTACCGCCCCCAAGCACTGCTCCCCAGGCGCTTGTTAGCTGCCCACTGCTCCTTCACGGTGGGTTAAATGCAGAGGTCACATTTGGTTGTGGTGCACTGTGTGTTCACAATGACACAAAACAAACAAAACAAACAAAAAAATTGGTCTTATGATTTTCACCCCACCAAGGACACTGACTAACACATGGCATTAACCTGGATTAACACTAAAACATGACAAGAACTAACCTAAATGATCAGAATCTGAAAAAGAACTTTATCCTTGAGCCTTAAATCTGAGTAAATGCTGTTCGATCAGATAGAAATCTCTTGTTAGTTTAGTCTCGGAAAATGAGAACCGGACGAGTTTTCTTTTTGTATCAAACAGCAAAAGTGGACTTGAGGCATGGCGTGTGGGATTTAATTTGTCTCGCTGGATATTACACGCCAAGCAATGGTGCTGAAACTGTATTTTGAGCAGCTTTGGTTGTGTGTGTGTGTGTGTGTGTGTGGGACGTAGGCCACCTGCCCGTGTGGGAGATTCCGTCTCGATTACTGGAAAGCCGGGTTGTGGGTGTCAGTCTGCCGCGGAGCTCCGGATGTGATGATGCTTTACTCTCTCTCTCTCTCTCTCTGGCTCATATCACGTCTTGTTGTTATGCGCACCATCTGCTTGGCTGGACGCTGGCTTATTTTAGGCCGATGTTGACACACTGATATACACAGAAACTGAGCACAAGCTCCACTTACATCCAAGTCTTGATTCCCGTAAAACACATTTATTAGTTTGGTCTGTGTAAAAATAACAAGCAGATTAAACCATTAAATGCAATCAGTGTCTGTGATTAACAGTTATTTTGAATTGATTCTCACCACATTGCACCGTTAAAGCAATTTTAAGTAATTTAAAAATAAACCTGACTTAATCCACAGGTCAAGTCAAGTTTATTTATAAAGTTTATATGAACTGGATCCAAGAGAACAATGAGTTAATAATAGCTTATTGTTGTTAATATATATTTTTATAGTAATAATAAATAAATGAATATATATAATAAATATTATAGATAATATAAATTAATGATTAATTATATAATAACAATAGTGGTAGTTTTTGCTATTATTATATAATTAATCATAATACAATTATATTATCTAATATTTATTTCATTTTATATTATATATTCATTATTATTTTTTATCATTATTATTACTACTATTATAACTAATACAAAATACCTATCATATTATCTATAATATATATTCAATTATAGTAGTATATAACAACAATAAGCTATATTTTGTTATATTGTTGTGCGGATCAATTTATATCGTGCTTATAAGTAAAATCCTGGACTTTATTTATTATTTTTTAAATTATATTATGATTAATTATATAATAATAACAAATAAAAACTACTATTATTATTATAATTGTTATTGTTATTATTATCATTATTATTATTATCATTATTATTATTAAAGGTAAGTCAATTTGTTTATTTACTATTTTAAATGAAATGTAAAAGATTAAAAAGAAATAAAAACATCAGTAAATTTAGATGAGTCCATAATAATGGCACTGCGATTTATGAGTCTGGCTTTAGTATCTACAGCTAACACACACACACACACACACACACACAGACACACACACACATACACACACACACACACACCGTCCGGCAGATTAGATTGCAGTGTGAGTGGTGTGAAGCGCTCCATCTTGATGTCAGGGCAGGGTGGTCCTGTTTGGACAGGCTCCGGTCAGGGCTGAGGGGATGCTGACCCTTGATCTCTCTGGGGTCAGCATCCATTAGGCGTTGATATGTTGCTGACATTTGTGTCTCAGAAGGTCATTTTACTGTCTGTCCATCTGCAAACGCTCAGCTTCTGTCCCATTCCTGATGGAGCGCAGCGTCTCGTCTTTAACAACCACTGATACTGTTATGTGAGACTCTTGAGTCTTGTGGGTCAGGTGCTAGTGGTTTCCTCTCAGAATGCTGCCCTCAAAGTGGGTCACGTCCCCCGTCTGTTGGACTCTTCTTCGCTTCCTGGAAGGCCTTGTTTATGGAGGCGGCCGAAGAACAGAAGAGGCTTCGTCGGAACGCTGACCGGGCTGAACGGACATAACTCCTGCCTCAAATAAAAAGCAGATTACCAGCTCGCCTTGTTTTTCGCTGTGGTATGCAAACGCTCCGGGAAGCTGCTGGTGGCTGTGTGTAACTCTTGTTACGCTTCCCAGGTGAGATTAAAGGAAACGCTCCGGGGCTAAATATCAACAATGTTGAGATGTCTGAATCAGGTTCACTCTCGTTATTTGTATATATATGCGTACTTCTATTTTTATAAACGAAAACATCATAATCGTAATGAAATACGAGCAGTGGGCAGCTTTTTGGCAGCCCCCGGGAAGCAGTGCTTGGGAATAGTACCTCAGTGGTATCTTTACCGGTCCGGGACTTGAACCGGCGACCGTTACGCTACCAACTGCATTTTTACAGTTGTATAATATTACACTATTTAAATATAAATATTTGGCACTATAAGAGCAAACTTGTGAACAACACGTCTCATAAAAATAGACCTGCAACAACTAATTGATTAAATCAATAAATATATTATAAGATAGTTGGCAACTAATTTCATAATCGATTAGTTGGGTCTATGCTATTACACACATACATACAGTGGCCACTCCCTAATGTGTGGTCAGTAAGCTAACCAAAGCCGCAGTGGCAGTAAAGCAGCATTAAGCTGGACGCCAAGCGCCACAAAAGGAGAATAAGAAGGAGACGAGAACCAGTGCCGTGTCTTACGTCACAAAAACTGAAGTAATCGTGAAGAAACACAGGAATGACATTTTTCGTGATGTAAACACACATGCTGTTTGTTAGCTCACGACTCTCTCAGGGACGTCATTCACTAAAGCGTCCAGTTCAGTCAAATCTTCCCGTTTATTACAGACAAAAGTCATAAATACGATAAATAACAACCACCAGCGTTCTACTCACAATACAGACATTTACTTGATATTTTTGGTGATTATTCCGAGACGTGTTCACCACGCGGAGATAAATGGGAAGATTCGACTGAACTGGACGCTTTAGTGAATGACGTCCTTGAGAGAGTTGTGACGCGAGTTGTGATGTGACTCATGTGGAACGCCATCTTGTGCAAAAATGTGCTTCTCTCCCAGAAGTGAGTCAAAAATGAGTTATAGGCCAAAATGATTTAATCAGATTAATCAGAAAATATTTTTCTTATTTTATAATGTTGGAGAGTAAAAATAAATACAGAAAAATAGAAAAAGACAGTTTGGTTTTTTTTTTTTAAAAATGCTGGAAATGAAAGTTTTTTCCCTTTTTATCCGATTAATTATAGATCAATCAAAAAGAATTATCTGCAGATTAATCGATTAACAAAACAATTGTTAGTTGCAGCCCTACTTAAGAACAAATTTAATAAAGAACTTAAAATATTGGTGAATAATATTATCACACTCAGATTTTCCCAAAATGAGTACAAAAGTGAAAATATGTGAATTTTTCACATACTGTTTTAAGTGTTTTTCACTCTGGGATCAATAAATTTTTAAAATGTGACAGCTCAGAAACGTTGCTGATAGTCGAAGCAGCATTTATTTATTGCATTGTGTTAGAATGTAATAATGTTCTGTCACTTTAAAACAATGTAATTAATAAATACAGTGCTCTAAAATGTCCAATTGTTTAAATTATTTTTTCAATATTTATTTAATTTAGGCATTGTGCAATTGTACAAAAATAAAACATTTAAAAACTTCAGCTCAGTGTTTGAATTTTTCATCTCTAACAGTACGAGAAGGTCTCTAGACAGTTCTGCCCTTTTCTCCAACCATCCTGTGCTTATTGTGTGTGTGTGTGTATGTGTGTATGTGTGTGTGTGTGTGTGTGTGTGTGTGTGTGTGTGATGTTCTTGATGCTGCTGAGCTCTGACAGTACAGGTGAGGTGCTGATACAGCTCTGTCTCGTCTCCGTGTTCTTCAGTCTCCGTCCAGCAGCATGTGAGTGCTGAGTCCTGAGCGGTCAGTACGGGTAACTGTCCAACCTGTCAGGACTCGCCGGACGCTCACTGCTTGTTTTGGACATCAGGGTCCAAACCCAATTTCACCCTTTAGCCCTACTCCCTTGATTTGGAGTGCCCTTGCTTAGGAACTCACCCTTCAGAACGGAGCCACAAGGTTTAGAGGTTGTAACCATTGCCTAGGGAATGGGACGCGAACCGTTAGATCATCAGCAGTTGAAACGCATTTCGTAACGTTTACATTTACGTCATCTAGTAGACGCTATTATACAGAGTGATTTCCTAATTTCAGGGTCAGTCTCCCTGGCAGCAACTTGGGGCTAAGGGTCTTGCTCAGGAACCCACCGGTGGTAGTGCTGGAGGTAGGATTTGAACTCACAACCTCTTGGTTCAGAGGCGAGTATGTTAACCACTAGAACACCACCCCCATAACGGTTCAAGTCCCGGACCGGTAAAGGAACCTCGGAAGTATTCGCGAGCAAGGCCCCAAAAAAAGGTTGCACACTGCTCACCGACAGATGGGTCGAATGCAGAGGTTTCATTTTGTTGTGGTGCACTGCGTGCTATGCTGTGTTCACAAAGAGGGCAGGTGGTGGCGTAACGGTAGGGTGTTCACCCCGTGATCAGAAGATCGCAGGTTCGAATCCAGGCCCGGTAAAGTTACCGCTGAGGTACTCATGAGCAAGGTACCGTCCCCAAGCACTGCTCCCCGGGCGCTGCCCTTGTCAGCTGCCCACTGCTCCTTCACGGATGGGTTTAAGGCAGAGGTCACATTTGGTTGTGGTGCACTGTGTGCCGTGCTGTGGCGTGTTCACAACGACAAATAATCACTCACTTTCAGAAATAATCACTCATTTAATTTAGAGTTGTGTCGGTATAGAGGTTGGTAAAGAGATTTCAACACACTGATCAGACCACAACGTTTATGTCATGCCGTCTCGTAGTGACATGTTGTAATATTTGGGGCGCGTAAAGCGTAATCCTTCTGTCTGCTGTTGTGTAACTGCTTGTGTGAGGTTCTAACATCTTTGGCTTGTTGACTTGATTGTGTTGCTGTTGCACTCTGCAGTGTGTGTGTGTGTGTGTGTGTGTGTGTGTTAGCCTTAGGAAGGTTCCTCTGATATCCGGCCCGATGAAAGCGGGTGGGGTTTTCAACTTCGGCTTGGGTAACCTCTTAAAAGGAAGATAAAAGATGAAACTCAGATAAAGATGTTGCGCAAATAGAGATAACACTGTTTTGAAATGACGAACGCTGGCGCATCGTCTGTCTCGCACGAAGTCACGCTAGCTGCCCCCAATTTGGATTTGGGAAGTTAGATAATGTGAGGTTAGTGGAGGGCTGGCCGATACGAACTCGAATCAATATCACGATTTATTGTTTTACCTCGATTACGATTAATGAACGATTAATCAGCTATTTGTTTGGGGGTTTTTAATAAATTGTTATTATACCTGCATAGTTCACTGGCAACTATTAAAGCTGACATATTTTTTGTAATGAAAAGATGCACATCTTTGTTATTTTGAAATAACTGAAGTTAATACACAGATGGTAGTTGCACCACATTTTTAAAGGGACAGTACATGAACACACTGGGGAAAGTACTAACAGAGTTTTTTTTTAAAAAGTATTAACAAAATTTTAATCAATAAAAAATAAGAATTTGTAAATTATACTATTTATAAGTTTTAACTATGAATTATTATTTATAATAACTTTAATTTATCACTTATAAGAATTTAATCAGTCAAAATAATCAACAAGATTTACATCCATTAAAGGTTCTGAATATCATTATTTCTTCGATTAATCGTTATTAACTTTCGATTAATTGTTAGAGGCAGCTTTCCTTTTCCAACACCTGCTGACATCAAAGAGAGCACGATTTGCGAACACACACACTCACACGCTTTACCTAAGCTTATCTTTCTTCTGTTTTTTTGCAGGAGGCTGTCTGTGGGAGAGCAGCGCTGTGAGAAGCGGCTTTGTGAAGGCGTTTTGGGGGAATCCAGGCTGAAGGTAAGCGCTCGATATATTTTGCACTTTCTCTCTTTCAGATCATAGAGAGACTCGGAGGAGAAAGTGAAAGAGGAAGCGAGCTGGGGAGGAACAGGGAGATCCTCCACACAGCCGCTCTCCAATATCACACACACACACACACCTCGCTCGCTTCAGAATCCCAGCCTGAATAGAGAACAGGCCCCGGGGGTTACTCGAGGTTGTGCTGAAATTAGCGTCGTGCGTCCAGACGTTAATCGGGTGAGAAAATCTGGCATTCGTTTGTCTGTTTAAACCAAGTTCAAATCAGAAATCAAAAATTCTATCAATCTTCTTTTCTAAAACTCAAATAAAAAAATTAAAAACTTTATTTTTATTTATGAAATTAAAAACTTCTAGGGTTAATCCATAAACCTTTTTTTAAAAATGTGCTTAAATACAAAATGGAAAGAACGCATCCATAATCCATTTCATATTCATATTCCATATCCTCATCTTATAGATTGATGAGAAATGCGTTTCCAGTGTTGTACTCGACATGTTTTGACAAGTTTTTATTTTGTGCGTAAAAGGAAAGAAAATAACTTTTTTGCTTTTGGAAACAAATATTGAAAAAACACAATTCTTTATTTTGATTCTTAGTGTTAATTTCAAAAACCAATGAACAAATAATGCACAGATTTTTTACAACGGCAATGTGACAAAATCTTCATCACATTATTGAGTTTGTTGAAACATCAGCACCCATATTGAAAATATTTGGAATTTTGACATATTTTGCACGAGATGTTGCCAATAAAGTGAGCTGAGCCACTGAACGCAAAACAAAATAGCTATTATTACACTGAAGTCATTATTGTTACCTTGTTACATTCAGCAAATACTGTGAACATGTTGATTAGCGGGGCGGCACAGTGGCGCAGTGGTCAGCCCTGCTGCCTCACAGCGAGAAGGTCCTGGGTTCCATCCCGGGGGTCGACCGTTGGGCCTTTCTGTGTGGCTAGTAAACTGCTGTGTGTGTTTTTTGATAGTCAACTCGCTTAACCAGGTTTTCACTTAACATTAGCGTTTCTAGTTGACTAGCAAGAAGCTACTTCTGTGTTGAGCGAGTTTCCGATTTCACTAGCATGCTATTTAACACGGTGATGAGGGTTAGCCTTGTCGCAAGCAAGTTACACTGAATGTTAGCACTTAGCGTCAGTATTCTACAGATGTTTTTGGAGTAACTAATGTGCATCTTAAAAACACGTTCTACACGTTCACACCCTCACAATGACTGGATTGTCCTGGATACAGTTTTGGATGGAGTTTCTAGAATGTTCTCTTCATGTTTGGCCTGAGATCCTCACTGGCCTTATGACAGCTGGTACAGGACAAGAGATACAATCAATCTGGTTGTAAATGTAATAATAATACGTCCACTGAGTGTGAGTGTGTGTGTGTGTTTGGCCTTCTCTGTTCTCATGGCCACAGCAGTGGGGGATTTAGTGTGTATACACACACACACACACATACACATGTTTCTTATTTCAGCACCGGCAGGTTTTTATGGAGCACAGATGAAGTTACGTATGTTTATGTGCAAGAGCATTAGCCAAACGTCCCCCGCACCGTCTTTGTGAGTGTGTGTGTGTGTGTGTGTGTGTGTTAAGAAAACACTGCTCTGATGAGTTAATGCTCGCTTTCCTACTGAAGCGCACCATGTAGCATTAAAAACCCTGCAATAGTTTATTTTTATTGTGACACTTTTGAAACATTTAGAAACATATTCAAAAAGCTTTAAATAAGACACTGCGGAATTAGAAGTATATAAAAATAGGTATATAATATCTAATTTAATTCTATTGCAAACATTTTAAGGAATGTTATATAAATGATGTAAAGTATATTTTATATTAGGGTTGTGACAAGACACTTAGCTCATGAAACGAGACGAGACAAGATAATACACGAAATTTAGTTCATGAGAACGAGACGAAAAGTGTTCGGTACATGAACTTGGAACCATATTAGCAACCTGATTGAGATTAAATCAGTCACTCAGCCTTCTGCAAACCTGTGATTGGCCGTTTTTTGGCACATTTATAACCGAGTGAAGCACA
>JAVGVS010000354.1:0-97500 GCA_032718565.1 Distichodus sexfasciatus | reverse complement strand
CGGTGTCCTAAAACCGGCTCCGAACCGGCCTCTAAACTTTGCTGGTCTAGAACCGAGAACCCGTGACGTCACAAGAGGTGGGCGGAGTGACAGGTAGCGTTAGAAGAGAAAATGGCGGAGAGCCAAGTCCGGTAACGTGGAGCGCGGAAGAAATTCAAGCTCTTTTAGCAATATGGACGTCCAGATTAAACAGAAATTGGAAGGTGCACAAAAAAAAATAGGAGGCATATGAAGAAATAAGGGAAGAACTAAAAGTTGCAGGCTTCGTACGAACAACAGTTCCTTTAATGGGCGTGACCTGTGACGTCTTATCACGCGGCTCCCGCTGAGCTCCCTGGTCAGTGTAAATGCAGGCCGGTTCCCGGCTGGTTCTCAGTTCAGCACTGGCCAAGCACCAGAACCGGCACCTGGCACCAGCACGAGTGTAGTGGAAAAGAGGTAACAGAGGCACGAACCGTGCTAAAGCAACACTGAACTCACACTGAGCAGCAAAGTGCCATTCTTCACTGGACGCCGAGAAAATCAGGGTCCCTGATAAAGCGGCCAGCGTTGCGTTAATAAAATCACATCAAAATCACAGATTTATTTCTAATCCCCCGCATTAGAACATTAGTCTGATACACAGTCTGTCTGAATATCAGCTTCTAGAACTTTTAAATGGATATCTCTGCACGTGGGTGTGTGAGTGTGTGTGATATTATGCGAGTGTGTGAGTATCAATTCTTTCTTCCTGCCGTTGGCTGTGTATGTTTGCAATATGTCATTTCCTCACGCTGGAATATATTTGGCCTGGAAGCTTTCTGCAGACATAATGCCAGGAATGATTGCTGTTGACAGTTGCCACACACACACACTCACACTCACACCCACACACACACACACACCCATACACACACACACACACAAGAGGGAGCAAGAGAGAGTGCTCAGGGTCTCATGCTTCACCGCTTCTGACATCCTCCTCCATTAGTGCTTGTAGGTGAGACAAGGACCAGCGCTACAAGCAACCTTGGAAGGAGTCGAGGAAGTGTGTGTGTGTGTGTGTGTGTTTGTCTGTAAGAGACTGCCGCAAGGACTGGCATAAATGTCCTTCCTCGCTGCTGCTGAAAATAAGAAAGGTCAGGGTGCATGCCCTATCTCTCTCTCTGTCACACACACGCATCATAAAACACCATCATATGTTCATCACGTCGTGTTCGTCTTTTATCCAAGGACAAGGCGTGTTAAAACGTGACCCTATTGGCAAACGAAGCAACTTTGATATTGATATATGGAGAGGACCATCACACATACGCACACGCACACAGCAGACCTCAGCGCTGACGTTATCTCTGCTAAAGTGTTTCAAAGTCCACTTGGCAAGGTTCAGACATCTTCACATGTCCTGATGGTGTTTTTAATCTACTGTTTCGCGTCGACCCTAAGACACGGCAGCCAGGACATTCCAGATAGCATATAGAGCTCTGAGTTCATTTTAAATTATTTTCACACGTTGGTGTGAACTCAGACAGTCCGTGAGAAGTGGCCAGGGTTTTATTTCTCGCCAGGTTTTATCCTGTCGTATGTGGCAGTGTCATCAGACCGCTACAGTGCCATACAGCTGCGCGCAGCGGAGAAGCGCCTTTAACTACGTTACAGTACACATTGTAGTAAAAAATGTACAGTACCACAATCACGGCTTTGATTGGCAAGATAGTGTAATATAGTATAGTGTAGTACACGGTAGGACACTAACAGAAATGCCGATTTGTCGACGCGTCGACGACCCCTTAGAGAAGTCGACAAGTCGTGTGTTTTTTCTCTGTGTGCGCACTTGTGTACACAATGCAGTCTCTGCCTCTGATTGGCTTACGCTGACATGCGCACCTTGACTTAACCAGTTATTATAGTCACTTCATAAAAAGGGCGGGAATGTTGGCGTGAGGGGAATTTAAACACAGGACTGCAACAAGACGATGTTTTGTTTAATTGTCATGTTGACTGTTAATGTTACAGAGAACTTTAATAAAAGTTGCTCATTCGACTCGACTTCGACTTTATTGACGGATAAGTTGATCTGAAAAAATTTGAAGTCGTTAATGCCCTAGTACACGGTATGGTGTAGAATGGTATAGAGCAGGGGTCGGCAACCCGCGGCTCTGGAGCCGCATGCGGCCCTTTCATCCTTATGTTGCGGCTCCCTGTGGCTTTGGAAAATAAATAATGAGTATTAAATT
Organism: Distichodus sexfasciatus; assembly: GCA_032718565.1. Taxonomy (NCBI): domain Eukaryota; kingdom Metazoa; phylum Chordata; class Actinopteri; order Characiformes; family Distichodontidae; genus Distichodus; species Distichodus sexfasciatus. The sequence goes on along the minus strand of JAVGVS010000354.1, from coordinate 95,284 downwards.
TAAGTGTATTTTATTTTTATTGTTTTTTTTTTAATTGTAGTTCGGAATTTGAAGATTATTGTGATCTTGTAACATTAAAATACAATCTGTTTAATTTTTTGTCGCTCAAAATATGCGTGACAAAAGCCGTTATATGCCCGCCAAACCGCCGTGTATTTATCAAGCTTTTCGACCCCAGGTAGGCTAAGCATGGATAAATATAAGAAAGAAAAATATCTGAAGCAAATAGAACATATAATGATGTAAAGATGAAGGTGACATTCCCAATCACCAGGTAAAATAAATATTTTAATCAGATATTTCGCAAATATGTATTTTACATTGTTCAGTGAAATAGTGCATTTTTTTTTTCCAATTTATTTTTTCATTTCAGATTGACGCGCCGGTAGCCTAGAGGCGATGAAAGGATTACGGCATGCGGCAGTTTTAGTTTGCTGCATGGTACTTTAAGTTCGGCTTTTAATTTCATTTGAAAGAGAACTTCAACTCACCGTGTTTTAACATTTCTAAATGTTCAATATGTTTTCAGTATGTTTTCTCTGCATAAATTAAATGTCACAAGCAACACACTTGCCTAGTTTTTTTATACATAGCATAAAAGTAAAAAACAATATATGCAGTGTTATCTTCATTTTAGATGTCAAAAAAGGATTTGCGGCTCCCGGTGTTTTCTCTTTTGTGGAAACCGGGTCCAAATGGCTCTTTGAGTGTTAAAGGTTGCCGACCCCCGGTATAGAGTGAAGTGAAGTATAGTGTATTTTAGCGTATTATAGTACAGTATAGTATATTGCACCACTGGGTAGTGTAGGATAGTATAGTGTAGCGTGGTGTACAGCTGTACAGCCGTCTGCCGTCACGCTGCAGTATCTGCCTTATCATCAGCTCAGGGTCGTTACGTCTGACGTTTCCCTGATGTGTTCCTGTATAAAACTGAAACTTTTCTTTTAAAGCAGTTTTATATCACGAGGACCAGTCCTTAAAAAGCTGCAAAGACCAGACAACTCTAAGGTTTGCCTGTTTTTTTCCACAGGACATCTTTGTCCCCACAACACTTCAACCACACTGAGACACACACACACTCACACAGACACACAAAATAAGTGGCTTCATTGGTATGTAAAGGGACCCTATGGGGATTAACCTACTTAGTGGAGCATTTAAAAATGTATGAGCGAGATTTGAGAGCTGAGCACAATGAGGCATCTTCACACACTTTGATCTCTCTTTCTCTCTCACACACACACACACACTGGTAGATTCATCATGCCCATTCCACATGGGAGGAGATTTCAATAAGATTTATCTGGGCAAGAAATTCATACGTGTTTGCGTGGGATGGGGGGAATAGACGGGCAAACGAGATTAAGCTGAAGATAAATGGAGGACGGAAGGATGCTAATATAAACAGATGGACTCGGGGAGAGAAAGAGAGATGGCTTGATTTTCACGAGGAAGCAGCAGAGAGAGGGGGAGAGGGAGGAGGATTGAGAGATCATTTTGCTGCAGATGTTGATTAATAAGCAAGCGTTTGTGGTAACAGAGGAAAGAAAGTGTGTGAGCGGCCGCTCGCTTTCTTCTGCGGCGTTTTAAAGGGGCCCAGACCTCTTGATCCACATGCAGCACAGATCCACACACAGCCCCGGCTAATGAGGCCTTCTGACAGCTCGTGTGTGTGTGTGTGTGTGTGTGTGTCTGGTGGATACAGCACTTTGCCCCTCGGGGAGCTCTACTGTTAACGAGTGTGCCAGGGAAGACCTCGGATGTGTTTTCCCACGCTGTCAGTCTGCTTCCTCGCTGGAGAAGGGCCTGCATGTTACACACACACACACACACACACACACACAGATGAGCATCACTGCTGTACAATATGCATAAGTGTAAATGTGTGAAATGGACAGTGTTCTGATGTTCTAATCTCTCTCTCTTTCTCTCTCCCTCGTTCTTTCTTTCTTTTGTTCTTCCTTTCACTCTAACTATCCCTCTTGCTTTTGCCCGTCCTCATTTTCCATCTTTCTTTCCCTTCTCTCTCTCTCTCTCTCTCTCTCTCTCTCTCTCTTTCATATTCTTTCTCACTAATTTCTCTCCTTTTTGCCTTTTCTCTCTATGATTCTTTATCCCTTTATTTCTCTTTATTGTTCCCTCATCCTCCCTCTTCCTTTCTTTCTTCTCTCTATCCCATATTCTCATTCTTTCTCCCTCATTCTTCCTATTCTCTCTCTCTCTCTCTCTCCCTTCCTCACAGATCCATCCATCCTCTGCACAGCACCGACTCATTGGGACTTTGGCCTGACCCTGGAGCGTCATGTGACCTTCTGATTTCCCGCTCTCTCCACCGGATCCCTCATCTTGTCCTTGATGTCGCTCAGGCTCGGGTTCCACACACTATCAGACACACTCCACATCGGACCCTCAGAGACGTGAACAGTGGCCTGGACGAGATCTACCATCTCTCACACACACACACACACTTGGAGTTTATTGCCTGCTTTGGAGAAGCCACCCTGCCGGATTTATGGGATGCGGAGCCACAGCACAGACTGTTGCCATGTGATTAGTTGACGCTGGATCAGTAGGGTGACGCGCACACACACTTATACACATACATATAAAAACACACATGCTCGGTCCGCGCCTGGCTGCTGGTGCAGCACGGGAGTGTGTGATGGCGTAGCGTAGCCATAGACTGGCACAGACTCGCAGCATGGCTGGCAATGGCAAGCCTCTTGGGGGGTCGGGGGCTGTGGGCCCCCCGCTGGGCCCCTTCCCTGTCCCTCCCTACCCCTACTTCTTCCCTCAGCTGCTGGGTGGACTCTCCCCTCCTGCCCTCACCGCTCTTCCTGTCAGCGGATACAGCACGCCCTCACCTGCCAGTGAGTACCACGGTGGAGATGTTGTTTGTGTAGGATCTTAGCTGTTCAGGACATGGTGATCTTGAGAGTTTGAATGCAAGGCGACTGGACTTCTTATCAAAGACGTTTCACCACACATCTTGAGAGGCTTCTTCAGTTCTCCAGTTGCCTTCTATTCAAGCTCTCAAGATAACCACGTCTCGCCTCTGATTGAGCGCAATAGTTTGTGTTAACACGTTCAAGGGGAAATGGTTTCTTCCATGTTTGAAAACCATCAACCAACAAAGTGTTGTGTAGTGTAGTATAGTAGTGTATCACAAAATAGAATAGTGTAGTGTTTTATAGTGTAGAGTATGGTTGTATAGTGTATAGCAGGGCCCTATGATTTGCGCGATGCGGAAAACGCAGACGGAATCGCGGAATTTAACAAATAAAATGGAATGCGTTGTAAAACACGGAATGTCATATAATTCGCTGATATCGGTGTGTGGGCAAAGCAAAGCAATGGTTTCTAACAAATTTTGGCCGCTGCAGCCCCCTGTACGTGTTACCCCGCCTCAACGGTCAGCTATGGCGAAGAGGCTCGCTGAAAAACTGAAGTCCGCAAAAAAATGATGGAATTGGAGCGTCAGTGCTAAGTTCGGAGCAGAACAATACCCAAACGATTTTTATGAATCGGGAGAACAACTCTTTTCTACGTGTTGCCAGCACACGATAGACTGGACCCGCAAGAACACGTGACGACCACTTACAATCAAAAACTCACATCAGAAACGTTTCGTTTTGCACGGAAAAAATGAATGTTTTTTGTTGTTTACAGGTAAACGATTTACCAAAGCAGTAAATGTTCTGCTGAACCCCAGCACTTTGTTGAAGTTGAATAACAGTCATTTAATGTGATTTTTTTTTTTTTTAATTGCATTATTCTTTTTCCCCATCCACTCCATAATTAGACACTTTTTAGGGGAATAAATATAAAACACGGAATTCAGAAGAATAAAAATGGAAAAAACGGAATTCAGGAAAAAATAAAACAGAATTTAGGAAACAAACAAAACGGATTTCATAGGGCCACAGTATATAGTGTTGCATTGTATAGGACTGCACAGTGTTGTTTAGTATAGTGTACAGTATAGTGTAGAGTAGTGTAGTGTTGTGTATTACAGTATAGGCAAGGCAAGGCAAGGCAATTATATATTATAATGTTGTGTTGTGTAGTATTGTAGGGTAGTATAAAATAGTATATAGTAGTGTAGTGTAGTATACCATAGTGCAGTTACTGCTGGGCGGTATACCAGTTCATACCGAAAACCGTTTTTTATTATTGTTATGATATCATTTTTTCTTATACCGCAGTACCGGTTTAAATACCCTAAACAACGTTCGGAAAGTGGCGCAGCTGGAAACTGTTTAAGGGGGGGAACTTAAACAGATCACTGCTGCACCGCTAAACACGGGCCGCCAAAGTTCAGAAACGCAAGATATACAGTAACTGACGCTGGAGTTGAAAATAATGAGACAAGTAGAGCTGAAATGGTTATTCAAATATTTTTGCAATTTTTCTAGAATCGAAGCTTAGTTTAATTCATTTCACTCGCTAGAGCATGCGCTGCTTGTGTTTCACACGGTTCAGTCAGATGCAGTCATTCATTTCATCCATTAAAATGTGGTAAACGCCCAGTCATACTTACAAAAATAAAACGAAACAAATACGAAATTTTAAAAAACGACCGTAAAAAAAATACTGCCGTATACCGTGAAATTGATATAATTTTGAAAAATACCGTGATCATACCGTGATCATATCGGTCATACTGCCCAGCTCTAAGTACAGTATAGTATAATATTATGTGGAGTAGTATACTAGAATATACTAGAGTGTATTGTAGGGTAGTGTAGTATAGCACAGTACAGTACAGTATAGTATGCTTATTGTGCAAAATGTGGGATTTTGTCATTGTGATTGATTGTATTGCTTTTAATGATTAGTTCTTGTGTGTGTGTGTGTGTGTGTGTGTGTAGTGCTGCTGTTAAAGATGAAAATGTGAGCTTCAGGACTCGCAGCTCTTGTTTGGGTGAAAACGGCTTGTAATATTTGATCTACTGGGTCCTAGTGGATTCCGAGTGAATTATTTATTCGGCTTCTTATTCTTTTCTCCCGTTTTCTTGTGTTCGCCTAAAAATAGCCTGAAACTCCAGCGCTCGTAGAGGAAGTTGTTGTGTACCAGCCACTGCCATGTTCAGATGACTTTTTTGCAGAAGTGCTTCAGACTTGCGGAACAACTTGAACGCGCTCTCACGACACGGGCAAACCGTCCCCTAGCAGCTTAGCGAGACTGTGATATCAGTTATCTGTGTCTGCGTCTAATTTTTGACGTGTGTGTGTGTGTGTGGCGGCGCAGCTGAAGGCCGCTCAGGCCCGATATGTTGGATCACGTCGGTGGTGTTTAGACGAGTTGCCTGATTGGACTGTTCTAAACTTGAGGCGTAAAAACCACCGGAATGTTCTGGGGCTGCTTGGAGATGCCATCCTACCCACGATGCCTAGGGAGGCATCTGTCCTTGTGTGAACTTGCATAGTGTGTGTGGGTGTGCGGCTAATACACAGGTCATCAGAGTGCGGTTATTAAAGATCTTGTCAAGCTCAGTGGTTTTCCTGACGTCAGTATGAGAATCAGGTCATTGTATTTTTTTTTTGTTGAATGCAAACTGTAAGACATTGTTGCTTTGTTTACTTATTGACCTACATTAAAGTGGCAGTCGGAACTTGGCAGATTAAAAATGTTAGGAAATGTTTTAACTAGGGATGCACCGATCCGATACTTGGATGGGATATCGGTCCGATAACGACTCAAGTAGCTGGATCAGGTATTGGTGGCATTGGGCTGATCTGTAAATTGTGGGTTTTTCTACGTTTGCGTACGCGCCCACTCTCAATTCGTTCTACATTCGCGCTAATTCCTACGTATAGAAATGACAACGAGCAGAACAAGCAGCGCAACACACGACAACCCCAAAAGCAAATTATACCTGGTTATGCTGTTTAATTTCCTCAACAACGCCAGCTTTCGCTCGCAATCTCTGTGTTCCTCAATGTGTTTATTATGCACGTCTCTCACAGGGAAGTCCCACATTCACCAGAGTGTTCCAGTTCAGTAAATTTCTCCCCTTTATTACAGTCAAAACTTAAATTTTAGCTGATAAACAACAAAAACAACCAGCGTTCCACTCACAATACAGCCGTTTACTCAGTGATTTCATTGTTTATTCCGAGACGTGAGTTTGTTCAAAATGAGGTGTAGACCAAAATGAGTCAATTAATCAGAAAAAGTTTTTTTTTTTTAACATTCTATAGTGTTAGAGAGTAAAAAATAAATATAGAATTTCTAAAATAATTTTATTCTATATGCAGATGGATTCCAACTGGATAAAGAAGTGTTTCCGTCTGACGCTAACCTTATCATCATAGTACGAAACCATAGAATATCTCTACATAATAAAAACTGCAGTCCAACAAAACAGACACTGTCCTAATGTCCTAAACACAACAGCACTATAATAAGCCTAAAAACAAAGGCATAGACAAACCCACAACATTTTCCTCCTGTTTTTGAGCCGAAGGGGCCCGAACGATGCTGCTGGTTGTTTCCGTGCGGTAGGAGGCTTCAGCGAGAAGGAAGCGGGGGAGGAGTTTGGGTTCGCATGTGGGGTGGGAAGCAGGAGCGCCCCCTGAGGTCTGGGGCGGGCAACACCGTCTCAATAGAGGCAGCAGCAGCTTGTGCCACTCATGGGGGCTAATTATTACACACCTCCTGCTGGCACACCACGATGACAACACACACACACACACACACACACGAGAGCTGGCCGTGCAGCGTGTGCCAGGTTCAGAGCTGAGCTGGAAATTTGGGTAAACTTGGGAATAGTGGCTGCGGTTTTTAAAATGACGATGTGGGCACTTTGCACATTTTTCTTTACACGGAAAAAGAAGGTGGTGTGTGGGTTTGCTTTGAAAAGATTCGGAGTACAAATAAGATTAAAATACAGTATTGATATGTTTGCAGTCTGTAAACAGCGGAACACGTGCTGGAGCAGATTTGAAACGCTGGAGAGGAAGGAAAGAGGATGAATAGAATGTCTTTGTCTCTCAACATTTCTTTCTTTCTTTCTCCTTCTCTTTTATTTCTTTATCTTTTCTGTCTTTGTCTCACTTGCTGTTTTCTTGCATTATCTTTTTTATCTTTAATCTTCTCTCTCTTTCTTCTCTGTGTCTCCCACTCTCTTTTCTCTCCCACTCTCTCTCTCTCTCTCTCTCTCTCTCTATTTATCTGTCTTTCTCTACCTCCTCTCTCTCTCTCTCTCTCTCTCTCTCTCTCTCTTTTTCTTTACCTCTTTCTCCTCCTCTCTCATCCTTCACCCTCAGATGGCCCTGTAACAGTATTTAACAGTGTGTGTGTGTGTGTGTGTGTGTGTGTGTGTTGTGAGCTTCTGCCGAGTTGTTTTGATGAATTTTTGATTTCTTACCGCACGCTTGCTCATCGTCATCTTCACGACCATGACGTGGTTCATGAGAACATGTTGCTCTTTTATTCTGCTTCTCCAAAAGTGTGTGTGTGTGTGTGTGTTTGTGGGTAAAATAAGTGTCTGACTAAAGAGCTGCCGGCACACAGGAACACACGCACACAGCCGCTGGAGGCCTGTAACAACTGTCTCTGGATTTTGGGTCACTCTGTTTTTAAGTTGTTTTTCTTTTTCTTCCGCCTTTTTCTCTGAACAACATGATGAAAATAAGGAGTTGATGGTGAATATGTGGAGCAGAGCGAGTCGCGTACCTTTACACACACACACACACACACAGGACCGTGCAGGAGGGTGTAACTATACATCCAGCTACAACCATACAGCGATCAACAGGCACACAGCATCCGTACGTAATGAAAACAACAATCAGCTGGGAGAAGTGTAATTGTCATCATCATCATCATCATCATCATAATAAAAAGACTATTGTACTGTATAATAACTATATAATAATAGCAATAAAATGTAACAAATAGTATTGTAATTAATAATAATAATAATAATAACATTAAATCGTATCATATTATTCCATATAATAAATGAAAATAACTATAGAAAATCAAAAGCTATTGTTTTTATTAATAACCATTATCATCATATCAAAGACTATAGTACTGTATAATAACAGTAATAATAACAATTAAAAAACAATATCAAAACTTATTGTATGTGTAGTAATAATAATAATAATAAGAAGAAGAATAACCCTGACTTTTCATACATAAAAATGCAGCACAAAGTCCTTTACACTAATTCTGAAATCACTAAGTAGTTTGAGAAGTAGCCGTTGGACTATAAATGTAAAGTATAAATAGCAGTAACATAAAAATAACAAATGAGACAGTCAAGGTGAACTAAAAGAAGAGAAATGTAAATTAAATGGTGAAAAGACTAAAAGTAAGTTTTATAAGGAGGAGAACGAGGGATGCGGTAAATATCAAACATCACATTAGAGAAGAGAGGTGAGTTCTTGCTGGTTTGGTTGTGTGTGTGTGTGTGTATGTGTGTGTGTGTGTGGTGTGTGTGTTTGTAGCTTACTTTGTGGTGAAATTGACTTTCCTGGCTGGATGCACACACCTGGCTGAGTCGAAGATAGCATCCAGATCCTCACGCCATCAGCCAGTGTGTGTGTGTCTGTGTGTGTGCGTGTGTGTGGTTGTGTGTGTGTAGTTGTCTGTGTGTGGTTGTGTGTGTGTGTGGTTTAAAAGCTTCCCTCCTTGTGGCTGTCTGCATGTCTCCCTCCTGCCTGACTGTATAAAGGACTTACACCAGCACATTTTACTCCTCCTACTGCTGTACTGCTGTGTGTGTGCGTGTCTGTTTGCGTGTGTTCGCCTGTTTGTGCGTGTGTGTTTGTGCGTGTGTGTGTGTGCGTGTGTGTGTCCTGTTTGTGAGATAGCCCAGCATTCCAGGCAGAATCCATCCAAGTGGTGTATTAACTGCGTGCTTGTTCATTCACACACAGTAGTGAGTGATACACACTTACACATACACACTCACACACACACACACACACACCAACCACTTGCCTATATAGAACAATAGCCCCAGGGCCCTGTTTGTGTGTGTTGGTGTTTTAGTTGCAATTAATGTTTTAAGAAGGTTGTGTGAGTGTGTTGCGTGTGTGTGTGTATGTGTAAAATGGGGACGTTCTTGAAGGTTGAGATGCCGGTGTGGCCCCTGGGAGGCCCCCTGAGGGCGACTCAGTCACACACTCCGTTAAAAGGATGACAGGAGCCCAGGTGCTAAAAGCCTGTTAAAGGGCGACCTTTATTCCTCGTGTTCCGTCACCACACACACAAACCTTCAACACACACAAACACACACACACACACACACACACACACACACTGCATCAAAACAAGAGCTGTGTGTGGCAGAGATCAGCATACTGAAAGAGGGAGATGAGTCTGTGTTTAGGATGTTATTATTTAAAATGACACGTTACAAAGTAGGGCGGGGCGATATGACCACAAATGGGGTATAAATGATTGATTGAAAATTTCTGTGATTATAATATTTTCATATTTTTCGTCATTTTTTGCACTCATAGTTATTAGCATGTAGCAATTGAGGTCGGCCCGTGATCGAGGAGGTCACCCGGCTCCAAGTCCCCGGACTAGTAAAAGAGTACCACCGAGGTCTCCAGTCTTTCTTTCTGCTCTGCTGGGTTCTTTGTGTGTGTGTGTGTGTGTGTGTGTGTGTGTGTGACACGCTGTATCTCTGCAGCTGGATGTTTTTCTCCTCTCTCCTCCCTCTGTCTGTTAGAGCATAAAGAGCTGCTACCCAGGACTCTGCAGAACTGTCATAACATTTTACTGTCACACCACTAAGTGCTCGTCAAGGGGAGTGTGTGTGTGTGTGTGTGTCTGTGTGTCCGTGTGTGTGCAGGGTTACATTCTTGGGATGGCCCAGGATGCACTGAGAGAGGCCCAGACACTCCACTTTTTTTTCTTTTTTTTTTTACACACAACACACACACACGTTGTAAAGCAGGGCCCCCTGAAGGAAGTGGGCTGCTCTAAACTTATAAGTGTTTTTAATAAGTGTGTTTTTTGGGGGTATAAGTGTGTGTGTGTGAGTCAATTATTGGTTGTGAAAGTGCATGGTGACCAGCCTGATAGCGACACCAGTTTTACTGATTCTGAAGTGTGTGTCTGTGTGTGTGATACACACTATTGTATACAGACCTCAGCATTACGTCCGTCTCTTTTGGTGTGTGTGCGTGTGTGTGCGGAAGAGAGTCACATGGTCAGCTGGACTTGATGCTTCTCATGTGCTGTTCCTCAGCAGCCGATCCCAAACAAGCAACACACACACACACACACACACACACACACACCCTCTGATAAGATGAGATGAAGGGCTGCGTTCTCTAGTACAGGCTAAAGAGTCATACAGTCAGGGCTTTGTATGTATTATTCATGCTCTGGCATAGTCTGAAAGCAGAGTAAAACCCCGTGACCATTTAAAGTGCTCGTTAACTATTGCTACACACATGTACACACACACACACACACACACAGGCGTGTTATAGTGCTGATGGCTGATTCTTATGGCACCGTTGCGTCTCTGAACAGCCCTTTTAATCAGAGGCTAAAAAGTGCCCCTAAGTCTGCTAAAACACGCCCAATTAACAGAGTGAGACTGGCGTTACTCATGTGTGTGTGTGTGTGTAATGATAATGTAAAACGGTATACCTGAATCCCACCTCATATATACACATTTAAGATTGGAGTATTTAGGGCTGTATGTATGTGTGTGTTTGTATGTGTATGTCCAGGGAAGTAGAAGTGTGTGTATGAGGGTGTGTGTGAGGTGTGTGTGTGTTTCAGTCATGTTTTGAGTAAGTGTGTGTGTGTGTGTGTGTGTTTGTGAGGTGTGTGTATTGTCTTTGAGTAAGTGTGTGTGTGTGTGTGTGTGTATGTCAGAGTAAGTGTGTGTGTTGTGTGTGTGTGTGAGGTGTGTGTATTTGTCATGTTTTGGGTTTATATGTGTGTGTGTGTGTGTGTCTGAAGTAAGTGTGTGTGTGTGTGTGTGTGTGTGAGGTGTGTGTATTTGTCATGTTTTGAGTTTATGTGTGTGTGTGTGTATGTCGGAGTAAGTTTGTGTGGTGTGTGTGTGTGAGGTGTGTGTATTTCAGTCATGTTTTGAGTAAGTGTGTGTGTGTGTGTGTGGTGTGTGTGTATTTGTCCTGTTTTGAGTTTTATATGTGTGTGTGTGTGTATGTACAGTAAGTGTGTGTGGTGTGTGTGTATGAGGTGTGTGTATTTCAGTCATGTTTTTGAAGTAAGTGTGTGTGTGTGTGTGTATATCTGATAAGTATTAGTATTGGTGTGTGTATGGGGTGTGTGTATTTCAGTCATGTTTTGAGTAAGTGTGTGTGTTTGTGTGTGTGTATGTCTCTAGTAAGTGTGTGTGGTGTGTGTGTATGGGGTGTATGTATTTCAGTCATGTTTTGAGTAAGTGTGTGTGTGTGGTGTGTGTATTTGTCATGTTTTGAGTTTATATGTGTGTGTGTGTGTGTGTATGTCAGGAATGGTTTGTGTGGTGTGTGTGTGTGTGAGGTGTGTGTATTTCAGTCATGTTTTGAGTAAGTGTGTGTGTGTGTTTGTGTGAGGTGTGTGTATTTGTCATGTTTTGAGTTTATATGTGTGTGTGTGTGTGTGTGTGTGTATGTCAGAGTAGGGGTGTGTGTGTTGTGTGTGTGTGAGGGTGTGTGTATTTCAGTCATGTTTGAGTAAGTGTGTGTGTTTGTGTGTGTGTATGTCAGAGTAAGTGTGTGTGGTGTGTGTGTGTGAGGTGTGTGTATTTCAGTCATGTTTTGAGTTTATGTGTGTATGTGTGTGTGTATGTGTGTGTGTATGTCATAGTAAGTTTGTGTGGTGTGTATTTGTCATGTTTTAAGTGTGTGTGTGTGTGTGTGTGTGTGTCAGTCACATTGTGTGTGGCTTATGAATGTGTGCAAGTCAGTGTGTATTGTGTAGATTAGAGAGTGAGTTTGTGTGTGTGTGGGTCCGTGTGTGTGTGTGTGTGTGTGTGTGCTGTGTGTGGGTGGGTGTGTCTCTCTACAGAGTACTTTATTAGACTCTCAGGCTGAGCTGGTGCAGCCTACAGACAATGTTATCTCACCGGTGGGTAATGTGGCGCAGTGGGGGAAGGCGAGGATGGAAAAAGAAAAGAGAGAGGAGGAGGAGGAGGAGGAGGGGGAGCTTTCTGCCCTACTTCTAACTGTGGGCCATAAATTTTAAACCCCCTGCACTAAAACCCATCGGAGAGAGAGAGCGAGAGGAGAAAGTGGAGGAGAAAGACAGTGTAACATCGTTGAATTAAAGCAACTTACTCCGCTGAAATAGACTTATCTGCTAGCAGCTGATTTGGCTCCCGATCACGATATGAGCTCGATTCAATGTTAGATTCCGTCTGCTGGGAGTCTGCTATGATCGATTCCGAATTCAGTTGGTTCAGGAGCCAAGCGTTGGATATGTGACAATATCGTATGCTGATGTAACACATCAAATGTGACTCTGCACGGCAAAACCAGTCGCTTGTGCACAACAGAGGTTTCCGAGAAAAACGGCGTTTATGTTGCGTGGGGTAAAATGTTGGTTATATGTTTTTAGTGTTTTTGAAACAGTGGAAGGTCTATACTGTACCTGTAGTGAATAGATTTAAGCTGAAAAAACTCACCTTTCCATCCTAAAACAGATGACATATGTCGTCGATTCATTCGATATAGGTATCGTTTTGAAGCTTGATTTATGCCCTTTCACGAAAACATCATAATTCATTTTTGAAAATTTGCTGACAAGCGACTGGTTTTGTCATGGAGTGTCTAAATCACAAAATACGACTAAAAATATCATCTGACTTTTATTCCTGAGCTCACGGAATCATTTCAGTGAAATATTAGATTACTTTTATGGCATTTATCATGCGGCTCTTATCAAATAGCGGTGTTAAAAATAATCACATAATCGATGCATCCTGATGCAGATGTGGATTCGATTCGAGTAACAGCAGCGGTAACTGCATTCGATTCTACATCGAAGCTACGGCAGACCATATTCGATTATAACGGAGGTTTTCAAGCGGTCCTGCCCCCTGAAGTGGTCATAATGGCATCTTGAGTGGTCAATGACATGCAATCCACTGAGATCACTTTTTAAATGATTCGCTTTATTAATTTAGAAAAAAATTCCAGATGATTTGGGCAAAAAGTTACACAAACAAATACTCCTCCAACACTCAGACTGCTAAATCTGAGTGAGGTGAGACCTAGAACAAGCAGTTGAAAATCTGAATTATATCATGGCGTTGCTTGGTTTTTAGCTCGGCAAAATTCTAATAAAAAAGAACATCCTGGTAATAACTATGGCTGTGCAATCTGTATGCAATGTGAAATATGCAGAAAAATTGATACCCGCTGCATCATGGCCTTGTCAGATATTGCATTACGCCGCTCCGTTGACCTAATGTCGAATCCGTCGTGAGACCAGTAAAGGGATTCACACCTCTATTACAAGCGGCTTTCCCTCATTTCATGTCTCTAGTTTTACTGTAGCAACTTGGGGTTAGGGGTCTTGCTCAGACACTGCTTGATTGTAGTAGTACTGAAAGTAGAGACGAATGTCCTGACCTCTGGACCGCCAACAGCAACTTCTCTTTTTACAAAATTAAGACTTGTTTTGCATAAAGTGATTTTACAGTATGCACCATGTCTCATCGATATTTTCATTATTATTAATAGGCGTTATGAGACCGTTGTTCGTTGAACTGCTGTATCGTTACACCTCTACTAATGCTGTCTGAATCCACCGCAGCAGTGGTGATGTTTAATGCTGTTAATGCCCATGAGACTGGATTTGGGGTGCATCGCATTGCACACTTCAGACGGGCACAGCGTTGTAGAAAGCCTGAATCCGCCATGCTGCGACTAGGCTGCGTAAAAAGCAGAGAGAGAAGCCGTGCAAGACAAAGAGTGGCAATAAAACAGTGGCAAGGTTGTAATGGAGACAAGCTGGAGGACAGGAAATAAGTACAAAAAGGTTTTATTTCTGCAGGAGGTCAGATGCAAGTAAGAAGACAATATTAGTGTTATAATATGATTATATGACAAGCGTGGCGTAACTCATGCGAACAATATGAACTGAAATTTCCAACCTGATCGGGACCTGAATCAGATCTGTTGATTTTTCTGTTCACACTACTGCTTTCTGATCGATTCTTTGATTTTGATTCTGATTCTTGATTTTGATTTGATTTCTTGATCTCAGTTCTGCATTTTGAGCCCAGTCAAAAAACAAACTTCGGATCTGAATCAGAACTAAATACAACTTGATCAGGACCTCAATACCGCTCATTTTCTGTCCATACCACTGGTCTCCTGGTCAGGCTGAAAATTTAAAATCTTGATTTCAATTCCAGTTCTTTGTCTCGATACTGACTCTTGATCCTGAGGATCAGAATCGAAATCAAACTTCAGGCTCAGGATCAAGAATTTAAAAATCCAACCTGATCAGGCCCTAAACCACATCTTGTTCTCTGTTCACAGTACTGCTCTGCTGATCTGCAGCAGATCGTTTCCCAAAGGCATAGTTGATAGCTACGTTAGCAACTAAATTGTGACCCTCCACGGCAAAACCAGTCGCTTGTCGCAAATTTTCAAAATTGAGTTATGTTTTCATAGGGCATAAGTCAAGCTTCCAAAACGATACCTATATGGAATACATCCCAGACGACCTTATGACTGAAATATCAACATTCAAAAGTCGGGTTTCTCCTGTCACGCCAAGTGAAAGCGAATCTGCCTTTGAAGTTGACCTCGCCGTAGCACTCTGTGGAAGCAGTGCGGTGACTCGTTTGCATTTCACGGTAGCCTACGCTGCATTCACAGCCACACGGATAGCCTACCTGCGTTAGGTTAACTGAACTTCGGGAGGCGAAGATGGATTCGGAGAAATATCTTCCGCGTAGTCAACCAGTGGATTTACCGTAAATATTGAGTAGGCGGTCAAAACAGAAACTTTTAACATTCTGCTGGAATTGAATTCCTCACCTCACGAAAGTCACGTTTTTAGGATGGAAAGGGTAAGTTTTGCAGCCAAATTTATTCTAACAGCACAATATAGACATTTCAATCAACATATTTACCCCATAACATAAGCGCTTTCGTTTTCTTGGAAACCTCCGTTGCGACAAAGCGACTGGTTTTTGTCATTGAAGTCACATAATGCTAAGCCAAAGTTCCCACGGCGCTGGAATTTTAACAATACGATGCATCGTCGTAATAAATATCGTCTGAAATATTATTAAATATAAGCATCGGGCTGATGACGTAAAAACGATTATAGGTGATTCTGATACGATTCCGATATCACCGTGCATCCCGAGCCAAGAGTCTCTTTGAGCTAAACCCACTGTTTCAAAACACTAAAAAAGAAAAAATTCAACATTTTACCCCACGCAACATAAACGCTCGTTTTTCTCGGAAACCTCATTGCGACAAGCGACTGGTTTTGCTGTGGAGGGTCACAAATAGTATACATTAGCAGCTAACATAGTGTTGCTATCTTAGTTAGCAATATGTTAGCAACTATGCTTTTGGGAAACGCACCCCTGGCTGGAAACTTCCATTCTTCATTTCAATGTCGAGTCTTGATCCTGGTTAAGAAACACAACTTTAGAATCAAATGTCCTGATCCTGATCCTGAAGCTTGTGACTGACCAAGAAAAATCAGGAACAAAAGCGTGAAAATTTGAGTTGTTGACACGTTGTGCCCACTCTGTGCCCGCTCCACGCCCGTCTCCGTGGCGACTGAAAGAGTCCTGTATCTCCCCCACCCCTCCCCACTCGGGCATGAGGCTGCACCCACTGGTGTGAAAATCTCTGACCCAGAAAGAGGAGTCTCCCCTCACACCTTCCAATCACACTTTCACACAACACCGGCGCTGACATTTCACCACACGTCGTACTTTGTGTGTGTGTGTGTGTGTGTGTGTGTGTCAGCTAGACCTTCTCACTTTCTCTTCTCATTGAAACTGTCTTCCTTTTCTTCACCCTCTCTTCTCTCTCTCTCTCTCTCTCTCGCTCTTCTTTCCGCCGAGGTGCTGAATAATGAATGGAGGCAGGCTGGGTTGATTAAAACAACACATCAGTCCGACCTCATTTAGGAAAGGCATGACTCAATGGCAGAGTCCAGCAGTGCCCTCTTAATGACAAATTACTCCTGACTGTGTGGCTCTCACACACAAACACACACACACACACACGTGGCGTCATTTTTCTTCATGGGGGGCCTCTCACATGTCCCCACAAAGCCCAGAAAAATGACTAAAGGTGATTTTAGGGGACAAAAAGGTCCCCACAACGCCGTAAATACCCGCCCACACACACACACGCACACATGCACACACGCACACAGACACACACACTTGGGTCATTGGGACACGTGCATGTGCTGTAATGTGTAAAACACTCCTCCGTAATAAATTGTACTATAATAAATCCACTTATGGATAGCGTTTATGACACTGTCGTTAGCAAGCTCTTAAGAGAATTTACGTCTAATTGATTTTCACACACAATACTGTAGAGCTGCAGTCACTGAGGATCGAGCCCTAAATCTTCCCTCTGATTTAACTATTATGTGGGTGCCTTTTTAATAGTGTCCACAATAATGTTCTACTTTTTATTTGACATCAAAACCGTTTTCTTCTTTTAGAAACCAGTCATAGCAGCGGTAACTGCAGCACTGTCTCTACTAGGGGTGTAATGATACGTCGATCTACGTCGATTCACTCATCGACAATCCCATAGCATCGATTTAAAATCAACCCAACAATGAGACATCGTACACTACGCCTGAGCTAAAATGGATAACATTTCTCCTGAAATAGCAGTACGTCAACTTAAGAGTCTGAACAACGTTGCTTCACTAACCCTTAATGCTACCTTAATGTAGTCATTTGTAAGACAGACTTTTATTTTGAAATTCCCGTTCAAACTTCCAAATAAAATGTGAAAAGCAGCCAGAAAAAATTTAGTGAAGAGATAGTTTTAAGTTTTTACTTTAAGGAGGGTAAAAATCTGAAGGTGGAGTGTGTAGCTATGATACAGCGAGACTACTGTATACTAACTTCTGTACGCTTTAGGTACAACACGGTTCCTGTACAGCTATGAAAACATCCTTTACAATTTGTATCAGAACCCTCTTCTCTAGAGGACACAAACCCTCACACTTCCTCTTCCCCCCACCACCCAACTGGAAGGTGTCAGGCTGTTTTCCGCCACGTCCCGATCGATCACGTCTTCCGCGTCAGTCCGGCTGGAATGTTCCGGAATGAGCAGAAGCGACAGACGAGCAGCAGGACAAGCGGGAGACAGAAGTGCCAGCGTTCGCCCCCGTCAAGCAGAAAAGATCGTTTTCTGATCCGTCGTGACAAGTGCAGCGAGTTCCTCCTCACAGCGTGCGGCCGTAAGGCCCGAGCTTCGACGCTGTTGGAGAATCGCCCCAAAAATCCCTCCTCGTGACCTAACGGCATGGTTGGGATAACGGGGGGTATTGATCAAGTTGTAGACACCCCAATAGATACAAAAGCAGCTAACTAACAAGGGCAGTGCCCGGGTAGCAGTGCTTGGGGACGGTACCTTGCTGAATTTGAACCTGCGCCCTTCTGATCACGGGGCGAACGCCCTACCGTTACGCCACCAACCGCCCCAAAGCAAGATCGAGCGTTCGAATGACGACATGGGCGACAAGAGTGAACGAAAATATTTTGGCAGCGATGATTTTTGAGCATCTTTAAGCATGAGATTTTATGGCTTTAGTAGCTCTTGGTGTGAACATAGCATTACACTATCAACTGATGACTTAGTGGCTGAACGTAGAACGTGAAAGTGGCTGAACGAGCGCTGGGACACGTGCTGGACACTGTTTGGATGATGAACAGCTTGATTTTTTTTTCTTTGTTTTACCTTGTTTTCCCACAACAAATGTGCTAAGGTGACGGTGGTTTAGTAGCAGAACCAAAGGAATACGTAAGCCATATGTAAGGATAAGAGCGCCTGATAAATGCCGTAAATGTAAATGTGAAAATGTTTTAACGAGTTCATTGCTGAAAAGATAAAGTTCTGCTTTTAACTTAAACTTGGGCCGAGTTACAGCGGAGCGCAGGATAATTCGGACGGCTCACGCCACTCTGTTTAGCAAAGCAGGTATGAACTTATTAGCCACTCAGTCAGTAGAACCCAATAAAAGTGTCTGAGGGCGTCACATGAGCGCTTGGGCGACCTCCCTCTCGAGGACACGTCTTTGGCTCCGCTCCCAGAATGCCACGGTTTCTTAGAATAGCTGGGCGCCTTCATATATTACAGCACATCACATCAGCGTCTCTTTGACGTCGCGCTGGCTCGCCGCCAACTCGCCGTGCCCGCCTGCACTTTTTATTTGCCTCGATAGCAGACTGTTTGCGCTCTTATCGGAGAATGCTATCGTTCGGGATCCAAGAGTGTTCCTTGCGTGCAAAAGTCGCCTCAGGTGGGAGCAGTGTAGTTACAAAGCTTTTAAAATGGAGTGTAAGTAGGAAAAGGCTGATGTTTTAGTAAAACACAATTTGACACAGGTAGCCAGTGGTGGTGTAACGCTTAGGGAGTTGGCCAAGTGATTGGTAAAGGTACCACTGAGGTACTCGTGAGCAAGGTACCATACCTAAGCACTGTTTCCCGGGGCGCTGCACGTCAGCATTGCAGTGCGTTGTCATTGTGAACACAGCACAGCACACATTGCACAATAGGGCTGGGTATCGTTGCTGATTTCCTGAATTGATTCGATTCCGATTCACAAGGTTATGATCCGATTCAATTCTCGATTCGATTCGATATCGATTTATTTAGAGATTTCTTTGCGTCAATACTAGTTTTGCTTGGTTATAAAATAACTTGTTTTAAAACCGAAGTGTTGCCAAACATCGGCCTTTAGGCCAGACGGTGATTTAGGCGGAGCAGCTTCAGCCATGGCTCTGTTTGGTTTGGGTTTCGCCGGGCTCACGTTTTTATAGCTCTCCTTGCGCGGTCGCGAGAAGTAGTGCATAGCCGCAGGAAAAGATCGATCCGCGAATTTTTGAATCGATATCGTATTTTTCGAATGAGAATCGATATTGAATCGATTTTTTTGAACCCAGCCCTAGTGCACAACAGCAAAACATGACCTCTGCCTTTCGAGCCATCCGTGAAGGACAGGGAACAGCTTTGGCAGACCCTGAGGAGGAGCAGCGCTTATGAACGATACCTTGCTCAGGAGTACTTCAGTGGCACCTTTACTGGTCCAGGACTTGAACCGGCAACCTCCCAATCACGGGGCCAACTCCCTGTTACGCTACAAAGTGCCCATTTCAGACAGGTTCAGTCTTAAATTTTAATCATTGTTAGTCACGTTATCGACGGAATAGAACTTTAAACTGTCAGCGTCTGTTTTGATTGTAGTGAGTTATTGCTGCTACGTCTCTCCTTAACCTGAAGCAAACCTGTGTGTCTGTTAAGGCTCGACCAATTATCAGATGTCGATATTAGGCATTTTCCGGATTATCGGTATCAGTGTTTAATTTTGACCATCACCGATATTAAGTGATTAGAAGGTTCGCTACTGTGGCTCCACTGCCACCTCTTCTCTCTCGCTCTCGACTCGCTGCTTCATTTAATGTCCTGCCCAAAACACTCTCCGATTGCCTATATGTCACATGACTAGTAGCAAATCAACGCTGAAGCCTTGTTGTCACGCCGAGAAGGAGAAGAGGACAAAGGAGAGTTTCAGCTGAGCTTAGTGCTTGTAAAATTCAAAAGAGATTTGCTCCTTTTTTGCATATCGGTTCCAAATATTGGTTATCTAGCAATAATCGATATCGATATCGGACCTGAAAAACCAATTTCCGTCAAGCTCTCGTGTCTCTGTGTGTGGGGTGTATGTTTAGAAATCTGTTCCCCCACGGTGTTCCTGTATGGGCTGATCATAAACAGCTGGTAGAACAGCAGCAGCTTTTGTTTTTCCGTGTTGAACGGAATGGATGAAGACATGAATAATGTACGTCTGCATGTTCAAACAATAAGCGTTTCTGCCACATGACAAACGACAAAACCCTTACCGTCTAACTGTGGGGATTTTTTGAGGGAAGATGAGACTATTACCATCTATTTTTCCACGGCACACTTTTTCCCAGACTCTACTTTTGACATTTATATGCAGCCTCAAAAATAAAAGCAGGAGTGAGCCTCAGCGCGGATGAATGCATTTTATTTAAAGAAAAAGGCAAATCTAGAATGAACCCAAATCTGCGTTGGATTCCTGTCACAAACTAATTTAAGGTAGCTGATGTTAATCCCCTCACTGTCGATCCTAAAATAACGCTGTAATTTTTAAAAGTGTATTCATAGAAATTAGCGACAGGTGTGTTTTAGCAGTGAGCCGCTCTGGTCATGCTTTCTAAACTGATGCATTTTGGGTAAAAAATAGTACTAATAGTAGTCGCTGCTTTAGTAGCGCTTAACAGCTAACCACTCTAGAGTGCTTTTAACAGACGGGAGGCGCACAGCGTCCTTCAATCATTTACCTCTTATAAAAGGCTTTCTATTAGGACTGAGCAATTAATCGAAAATTAATCTAAAACGACATTGCAAACAAACGTAATCGTGCTGTAACTGTACATGCTTATTTGAATAGTTGAATTTAATATCATAAGTATTTGTAACAAAACTTTGAGTTATATTTCTAATATCTGAATATTTTATAGCTTTTGCGTTCGTCACAATTTAAGAATTAACGTGTAATTGATTTATGTGGTGCAATTTGATTGGCTGCTGGATTTTGTATAAAAGCGTTAATAACGCACATAAGACAGCAGAAGCCTTAAACCTCAGAGCATCTTTTGACCGTCACGTAACGTCATGTAAAGTTGTGCCAGTCAGTAATTCATCTTTTGTTCTGTATAAGTTTAAGCAAAGATACAGGCATCAAAGAAAGGATGGTATTCAAGACTTTTATTTTTCTGATACGTGTCGAGTGTGAAAGAACTCCGAGGTCCGAGGCTAGTGAGCCAGCACGCTGCGGTCACATCAAGTCAAAAGACTAGCCGAAAGTCAGTAGAGCATCAAGGCAAGGCTAGTTACGCTAGCTCAGAAAGAAGACGGAACCGACTGAAAACGGCATCGGCAAGTCTGAAAAAACTTGAAGATTTACCGGCCTAAGCTTCCTCCGAACCAGGTCTGATAGTATCTCCTCATTCCGATTAGCCTGCCAGCGATGCCAGCTAGCCAGCTAGCCAACGGAGGAAAGTGGAAGTAAAATATCCAGAGGATATCCTACACGCCAGAAAGCCTTTGAGTTTTGTGCCAAACATACATCCAGTAACTTTATCGATTAATTTTAATTATTGTTAAAAAACAACGAAATACTTGTTCATTAATTGTAATCGAAGTCAAATCTTCAATTTGTCATGATACTGATTTGAGGTGGTATCGCCCGGCCCTACTCTCTATGTATGTCTGGGCTGCTCCAGCATGTCGAGGGTTTGTAGGGTCACGCCGCAGTTGTTTTCACAAACTGCTGTCTGGAGACAGGAAGTTCAGTGTCCCTCTTAGTGGGATTCGGCCAATCGGAAGGGGGTGGGGGGGATTGGTTGTGTCCGGCCCCCGTCTACACATCTGGGTTTCGAGGGGGAATCCCGAGCCGTCCGGAGGGACGCCGGCGCTGTGAGACTCAGAGACGACTGCGGTGCACGGAAGGACAGAAACAGGACGTTCCTCAGATGCTGCTGCTCAGACAAAAGACTTTTGTCCTTCCTAATGGAGAAAGCCCATGCAAAAAACCTATACAGTACTGGGACTGAGCCGCTTATATGTTGCTAGCAAAATGAGACGGCAGGTACAGTGACTTACTGCAGCATATGCGAACAAACATGTAAATACTGCTGTATTCTTCAAGTGTAAATTAAAAACAAGCTTTTATAAGCGATATGTGAAGAAATAAGTGGGCACAAGACTTTTGCACAGCACTGCGTAGAGGTGCGAACCTTCACTGCTCTCACGATTTGATTACGATTATTAGGTTGACGATTCGATTCGATATGATTTCACGATGCATCCGTTTTTCTACTTCACATTGCACACAGATTGGGCAGCCATAGTTCCTACCGGGACGTTCTTTTTAACTAGGGTTATCGTTAGGGTTACCTGCAAACGTGCATTTTTACGTATTTACTTACAGTTTTGTGCACGGAATATCTCACATATACTTTTACAAACAGAAGGATCAGGTCTGGCCTGAGCGTCACCATTAAGCTTCTCTGTTAATACATATACAGTACATAACATGGGGCAGTTTGTGGCGTAACGGTAGAGTGTTCAGAATTCAATGTTCAGTGATCAGAAGGTCGCAGGTTCGAATCCAGGGCCGGTAAAGTTACCACTGAGGTACTGATGAGCAAGGTACCGTCCCCAAGCACTGTTCCCCGAGCTTATTAGCTGCCCACTGCTCCTTCACGAATGGGTTAAATGCACAGGTCACATTTGGTTGTGGTGCACTGTGTGCTGTGCTGTGGCGTGTTCACAATGACAAGTAATCACTCACTTTCACTTACATAATATGTGACCCTCGGCAAAACCTGTCGCAAATTTTCAAAATTGAGTTACTATGTTTTCATGAAAGGGCATAAATCAACCTTCAAACCGATACCTATATGGAATGAATCGGACGACGTGACTGAGATATCAACATTCAAAGGAGTCAGGTTTCTCCTGTCACGCCAAGTGAGAAACGGAGAAATCTGCCTTTGAAGTTGACTATCGACGTAGCACTCACAGACGCTTGGTGCGGTCGCGGCTACGTTTGCATTTACGGTAGTCTACGCTGCATTCACAGCCACACGGATAGCCTACCTGCGTTAGGTTAACTGAACTCGGGAGACGAAGATGGATTCCGGAGAAATATCTTCACGCTAGTCAACCAGTGGATTTACCGTAAATATTGAAGTAGAGCGGTCAAAACAGAAACTTTTAACATTCTGCTGGAATTGAATTCCTCACCTCAAGAAAGTCACGTTTTTAGTTTTTCAGCCAAATTTATTCCCAACAGTACAGTATAGACCTTCCACTGTTTCAAAACACTAAAAACAAAAAATCCAACATTTTACCCCACGCAACATAAACACTCGTTTTTCTCGGAAACCTCCGTTGCGACAAGCGACTGGTTTCTCCGTGCAGAGTCACATATATACTTCAGAGCAGAATCTATAAACAGTGAAGCGCACTCTTACACACATTTTATTGCAGGCCTGTTTGTGTCTCGTTACTACAATTTCCGCCTGTACGTTGTTAAAATAAGCTGCTATATTTGGAGCGCTGCATTTGGGTCCGTCTGTGTGAAGTTTACAGAACCAGTTAAGCAGCTTTTGAGAAGGTCTAACACCCCAAAATTAGTCACGTTAACGGAGATAAATCAGATGTATAGCTATGAATGTACATATATTTTTCAAAAAAAATTCTCAGAATGGTGTGCGTCTGGCATGTGCAGATGCTCACGGTTTAACAGTTTGGAATGATCTAAGAAAAGTGGTTTTACTCCAGCTTTTGTGGGATTTCTTGGCCCATTTTGCTGCGTTTTTCGGACACGTCGGAGCCGGCGCTCAGGAATTCGGTCACCTGCGTCGAATCCTCAGGCCTCTGAAAGCCTTCTAGGTCATAAGTGGAGATATTTCCCCATTAGAGCGTGTAAAGCAGAACAGCTGTGAGGGATCGGGCGGAGCGTGTGCTGCCCGGCCGTGTTTTGAGAAAGTTCACCTTGGGAATGAGATAAACGTGTGCTTCAGCGGGTTCGGGTGTCCGCTAATGGAAAGGCTGTTATTTTTTCCCCCCTTTCGGTTGTGTACATGAATAGCAAGCTTTGCCGGGGTATTTATTTGAGGAGTAATGTAAAGCGTATGGGGCAGGTACGGAGGGAGGGAACGAGACGAGGCCCCAGATGTGAGAGGCGGCCGGCGGTCGGGGTGCAGGGCTCCAGATGGTTCACTTTGGTCTGGTTAAATATTATCAGTCTTCTGCTCTTCCCCCACTCCCACGCCTGGCCTGTAATCCACTCTAACTACCACACGCTCTTTCATCTCCCTCCGTCTCTTCTCTCTCTCTCTCTCTCTCTCTCTCTCGTTCTTTCTTGCTTCCCCCTCCACCCCCAGAGGAGTGGATTACTGAGGGATCGGTGTGTTCTCTCGGAAAGCCAGTTTGAGACACGTCCTGAATTGCATGGCGGTGCAGAAGATTTTGGCCTATGTATAATTGTAATAGTTCAATTTTTACATTTTCTACATACCAACTCGAAATATCGGTTAATGATTTTCTTAATCAGTAATAATCAATATCGTTATCGACACCAAAAAATTCACCTTGGTCGACCTCTGGTCCTTTCTCACGTATATAAATAAGAGTGAAGGTCTTGTGCTGCGGAAAGCCGTTGCATCCAGTCCCTGTTAATGATTCTCAGCTGTTTTGTAATGTCGAGATGTTAATACATTGTCCTACCATGTGACCCATCACATTTGGGGGGAGAGCGTAAGCGGGGGTCTGTCCGTGAGGAAGGGGTCCCGGGGCAGCAGCGAGGCCGAGGGTAAAAGCTTGGTTTGAAATTGTAATCCATCCTGTAATTCATTAACATTTCCCAGCAGTGAGCATTCATCTCGACCCCATTCACTCGGCCATTCTCACCCTGGACATTACCATGTGAAAGCGGCCGTTCCTGACTTGGGATGGCCCTGCGATGTGCCGGCCAATCAAAACATCTCTCAAAATATTGTTGACAACATCACTGAAGCCTTATTGTGATTAGACGTGACACTGTTGAAAAATATCCATTTTGTATTACTTTGAACATCATGTTTCACATTTTGTAAATTAATTTTTAAAGTCGTTGATTAACTCGACATTCGAGCGTAACGTGCGCAACAAAAACACTCTCTACCTCATTGAAACCTTATATTTGATTTGACATTACATTGTTCATATTATTTTTAACATCGCATTTTCCCCTTTTTTACTACATTAGATTTAACTTAGACATTGAAATTGTCATTCGTCTTGTAATTCATTAACATTTCCTAGCGGTGTGTTAGGAACCATTCACTCAGCCGTTCTCACCCTGGACATATTTCATCCGGTAATACTTAATAATCGTTCTCTTTAGAGTGTAAGAGTCTAAATATTAAGTATTCGTGGCTAACATTGGCTTCACAGTCGTTCACTGTAGGCCACGAGGCTCCAAGCAATGTAGCTACTCCTATTGTATTCCAATCAGAGGGGGGGGGGGCTGGGGCTGAAGACGGGTTAATTGCCCCTCCGGAGTGGTCAGTGTGGTCAGAGAGGAGGGTCAGCAGCTATAATGGGGCATTTTCCAGGCCATTGTGCTGCGCTGCGGCCCGGCGACAGGCCACATTCTGCTCGGGGAGAGTTTTTTGAGGTGATTAATGTGAGGATTCGGGGCTCCTCGGCCCGTCCCGATCGATCACTTAATTTGGAGTGTATCTGTATGCAAATCAGAACGGAGATCGCGGTGGTCATGTGACTAAAAGTTGTGTCGTTTCTAAGGCTGTGGAAATTAAAATGGACTGTGTGTGGTGATACGTGATATAATGTTTGTGTTATTTTAGATGACGTTAAAAACAAATGTAAACATCAGCCAACAGTTTGCTAAGGTAGCTTATTGGTAATCACAATATTAGTTGCTAGCGTGGAGTAGCTACCTAGAATTAACTAGCAACAAACTCTACTTTTATTCCGTAGCTTATCAGTAGCTACTTTTAAAACGCTGTAGCTTTTACACTAACTATTCTATCTACAAATGCGCTGATTCGTGGCAAGATACTGCATCATTGCTAAAAATCGACGGCGCAGTGTTTCTGATTAGTGCTGAATAGGCAGAAGTGTCCTCTGATAGGCTACCGTACCCGCACAGCGCATGCTCGTTGCATCACAGCGCGATCTCGGCAGCTGTAAGATGGAGCCAAAAGATGGAGTCTGATTTTGGCAAGATGGAAGAATCTGTGGCAGTATTTATTTTAAGACTCTGAAAGGCAAAACAGAGAGAACGGACATTTTAGCATAGCTTACGCAAGCCGAAAATCGAAACGCTCTCTAGCTCCAAAATCTGAAGTCTTATTGTGATTTAACATTACCTCATTCATCTTGTTATTTTACGAGTATCAGAGTATTACTGAATAAAATACCATCAAGGCAGTTAGCAGTTCTTTCTCTGTAGCTTGTAGCGTAGCTAGCTAAAAACTGTAGCTTGTTGTAGCTAAATTTCGTTTAAACACAAGTAGCATGCAGCTGGAAAAGCTACCCAAAGTCAAAGTCAAAGTAAACATTATTGTCATCTGTGCTGCATGCTGAGAGACGAGACGATGTGGCTCCAGTTTTAACGCTGCAAAGAACCAAATAAGGAACATAGAGTAGGCAATATTTAAACAGAACATAAAATATAAACTAGAAGTAGAAAAGTGCCGTTTAAAACGCTGGTAGCGTTAGCAGTTAGCAACTTGTGCTAGTTGTAGAAATCCTCTTCAAAAATGTTGCACAGGAGTAGAGGATATGCTACACCACCCAAAGCCACGACATGACCGCAGATGGAGGACTGATCTGAAGAGGTCTCCTGTGTGTGTGTGTGTGTGTGTGTGGTTTTTTGCCAGTGTATCTGATGTAACAGATTCCAAATTCAAAATGCCAGAGGCCCTCATCAGAAAGAATTCCCACTGAGTCTTTCTCCTATCTGTGTGTGTGTGGGTGTGTTTGTGTGTGTGTACATGTTTTTAGGGGCTTATGAGGACTCGGTGGTCCTCTAAAACAGTTTGTCAGTTTGTATGGCTCTGTGGGGACGTGTGTATGGTCCCCAGAAGGAAAAGTTTCCATTTGATGGACATTTTCCATCTTTTAATAGAAAAACTAGAAGAGCTCAAAGATTTGGCTTTGGTTACTGAGATTACGGTTAGGTTTAGGATTTGGTTTAGCTGCGGTTGTATTTACGTCTAGTCGTTATGAGAAGGTCCTCACAAGGATAGTAATACAAGTGTGTGTGTGTGTGTGTGTGTGTGTGTGTGTGTGTGTGAGAGAGAGAGAGAGAGAGAGAGAGAGAGAGAGTGGTTCAAGTGAGTAGTGGGTGTTGGTGTAATGGTCCTGTCTGAAGGCACAAATAGATATATGTGCCTCTCTCTCTCAGACACACACACACACACACACTCACACACTCAGTCCGTGTTTTCATGAGGAAGAGGGAGGAGGGATGCCTGCTACTCCTTTTCATTTCATTACTTTTTCCAGGGAAGATGGAGTATTCCACTGACAGTGACTGGGGTCAGCAGACCTCCCCCTCGTCCCCTCGTCTCCTCGTCCCCTCGCTTCCCCCGTCCTGGCCCCTTTGAAATGATGATGATGATGGGGTGACAACCCCCCCCCTTCCCCTTGTGGAGTTTTGGGGTGGGCTGTTTTTGGGAGCCCCGCCCCGCTCCAGGTCCCGTTTGCATTTGTCATGTCCCGAAGCTGTGGGCCTTTTGTTGTCCGAGCTGCTGGCTAGAGCCGGACTTTACACGGGACATTAACATTTGAACCGGAGCCACGCATTTCCCTGCCACGCTCACACGCCACGTCCCGCTTTAACCCTAAAACCCTAACAATAACCTAAACCTAATCCTAAACCCGACCAAATAGCCCTGACCTTTTAGTATGTCAAAACCCTTTGGTACTCCCTACTAAAGCATCTGAGCATAGCTGAAATCTACACCTAAATCTATTTATATTCTAATCCTGAACTTAAATCTAAATATAATCTAGTCTCAACCTAAATCTATAAACTAATCCTAAACCTAAAAATAATCCGGTTGAACCTAACCATAATCTTAACCCTGAACTTTAGTATATACAGTCCTAACCCTATACCTAAACATAATCTAATCCTAAACCCAAATCCCACCCTTCCTGTTCTTGATAAAGCCTAGTCTTGGAGTAGCAAAGGAGATTTACCATTTAAACTCAAAGCTAGTCTAGGACTAGTCTTAATCTTAATTCATGAACATGGCTTAAGCATAGTCTTGGACTAAACTGCAGTTACAATTTCAGTGGAGATTTACCGTTGAAATTCAAAGCTAGTCTAAGCCATAGGCTTTATCTTTGGGCAACTGGTCCAGTTTAATCTTAATCCTAAACGTAATTCTTAAAACAGTTTTACACATTTTTTTAAGGCGCAAAGCCAAAAGGAATCAGTCCTTATATCACACACACACACACACACACACACAGTCTTGTATTACTATCTTTGTGAGGTCCTTCCATAGACTCCCATAATGACTAGATGTATATAATTTTACACCTACACCTAATCCTAACCCTAACCTTAACCTCAGTAACCAAAAGCACATCTTTTACCTCTTTTAGTTTCTCAAATAAAACAAGCACATTTTCTATAAAGTCATTTTTCCTCATGGGGACCTCTCAGATGTCCCCCCAAAGGCCAAAAAAACTGATAAAAGTGGTTTTAGGGGAGAAAAAGGTCCCCACAATGCAATTAATACATGAACACACACACACACAGAGCAGACTGGTGCATGTGCTGTGGCTCTGCGTCTGTACATCTGTTGTTTAGGGTCAGTGTGTTGGGATGCTGCAGACGTGAGACAGGTGGTGTGAAGGCTTAAACAGAGCATGGCCTTAACTCTTCTCTCTCTCTCACACACACACACTCTGTTTCTCTTTCCCTCTCACACACACACACACACACACACACACTCACAGGAAATAAATATGGAGCAATGAGGTGTAAAGTTGTAGGCGAGTGACACTTTGGCAGAGCGGCTAGATGGACGCGTCTCTGATCTCTCCTCCTAAACTCTCCAGACTTCACCTCCGTCTCGCACATCTGGAGAAGCGACTCCCGGTAGCTAATCTGCACCATATGCTAACCCCAGCACCTTAGCATTAGCCGCGGAAAACCAGGCCGCGGCTGTAAAAAAAAAAAAAAAGAAAGAAAAGAAAAAGAGAGACTCTCGAGCTGTGACGCCGTCGTCTCGCTGCTTCTTATAAAACTGATCTGATTTGGGAGTAAGATTCTGGGTAAAAGCCTCTGCCATGTGACTGCGGCCGTTACGTAACGCTGATGTTACGGAATGAAACCTTGAGATTGTATTTACTATATATAATCTAACTTTGAGTCATATAATAATGTAATCCTAAACCTAAGAATAATCCAGTTAATTCTAACCATAATCTTAATCTGGAAGTTTATTATATCCAAAACCTAAATATATTTATTTGCTAATCCTAAACTTCAATTTAACCATAAACTGAACCTAAATCTCTTTATAAACTAATCCTAAACTTTAACCTAACCATAATCTAGTCCAAAATACTAATCTAAATTATAATCAAATTCTAAATTTACACCTAAACAGAACATAGTCCTAAATCTAATTATAGTTTAATCCTGAACTTGAACATAACCATAATCTAATCCTTACCCTAAATTAAAATTGTAAGCGAATTGTGAACTTAAACCTAAACATAACTTTGAACCATAAAATAATCACATTTTTATCCTAAACCTTACAATAACCTGGATCTAATCCTTAACCTAACTGTAATCTTATTGTGAACTTTAACATAATTTTAACACTGAACTTTGGCAAATTTAACCCTAATCATAATTGTGTCCAGAACACAATCAGCAAAAAGTGAGCACAGTTTCTGAAAAGCAACATTTTAAGGTTCACACACCTTAAGATGATCAACTGAATTTTGGGGAAATGAAAGTGGGAAACACCAAATATTAAGACGTCTGAAATAATAAAACTCACAACATTTTAAAGTTGCAAACTTTAAACTTAAAAAAATGTAAAATAGTTTGCACTGCTGATTGTAGACGTTTGGTTACCACAGTGACACCGTTAAAAAAAATGTAAACTACAAGTTGTCACTGTAACTTGCGCAAACTTATCAACAATTTCAGTCAATGTTACAACCCTAGACTGCATTTCGTTTCTAAAATTTGGAAACTGATCTCGTGTTTACTCTGCCCTCATCCGTGTCACTTTTTGACCAAAGGTCAGGGAATGTCTGTTGGGTTGGGGCTGCGATGGGAGCGATGCTTCCCGACACAATGACGCAGGGAGGACAGTGAAGGATGGAGCTATTTTCATGCTTATTTGAAAGTGGGGGAGGTGGAGGTAATAAATAGTCGCTCGCTTTCATGTTGCCGGCAGGCTTTCTCATGCGTTTCCTGCTCCTGCCATAAAGTCTTTGAATTCCTAACAGCCTCCCCGTCGACCCCTCCTCCTCCTCCTCCTCCTCCTCCACCTTCGCCCTTCCCCCATCCCTCCTTCACCTCCCCTTGTTCCCCCATGCCTCCTTCTCCTCTTCTTCCTCCTCACTCACTCGTCCGGAAGCTCCACCTGACCACAAGCTTGAGTCCTTCAAGACTGAAGATCCAAGCTCCAAGAACGTTGTCCACACAGCCATATACGGAGTGCGCACTGAGCCGAAACGACGTTCCGAGGAGTAAAAATGGGTGTGACGTTTAACATATGATGTGATCAGTTTGGATAACTGCTTTCCTTATTATAGACATGTAGGAGAGAATTATTGAATAAACATGTGCAATGTTGCTTAGGTTTTGCATCTTCCACTTATTTGTCATGTGGTGTAAAACGTGCATTGGTCTGGTCTCGCTCTCGTCTCAGTCTCGCCCGACCCTGCTCTCGGTCTCGTCTCAGTCTCGGCCCTTTAGAGTCTTGGTCTTGTCTCGGTCTCGACACACTCTGTTCTTGTTCTGCTCTCGGCCTTGGTTTAGGTGGCCTTGTGATTTGGAACTCTGGAGTCTGTTCCAAAGAGTCAAAATAGATATAATCAGAGACGTATTTCAGTTGATCACTATCAATGTCAGTATTGATTAATTTCAGAGCCTTTGTTTAGTCTTTTCTGCGCATTCTGCAATGCTGTGTTGATCTGCCTTAGACTTTAATTAACAGGACCGATATTAGATCGAGGCTTTTGCGTGAGCAGTGGTACTGTGTTAAGTCATTTGGATGGGAATTGGGGTGAGGAATCTTTATCAGGCCCTGCTTGACTCTGGGCTTTTGTGGCTGCAGAGACTGATGTTCTCTTATCAGACTTTAAAAGACAATGTTGGTGTCGAGTGTCTCACTGCGGGAAACTTTGCAGTCCTCAGTCTAGATGGATTTACTCAGCACTGATGGTATTTACACAGCTTTTGTGTGAAGGTCTTGTCTCTGAGGGGACAGTGATGTCATGTGCATGTTTCATTTGAGTTCAGCCATGTCTTAGATTCCCCCTGACGTTACTTATATATCAATTATAGACGGAAGACATGCCACAAGTGTTTTCTTGGGCTTTGGTGAGAACACATTTGTTTTCTGGACTAAGGTTTAGATTGATAAGAATAAGTCGGTCACTCTGCCAAATGTTGTCATTCGTTCCTTTATTATCCAAACCGCTTAATCCCTTTCGGGGTCATGGGGACCAGAGCCTATCCCGGGAACTACGGGCACATGGCGGGGACCAACCATGTGCAGGCGCCAACTCACCGCAGAGCACACATACTCACACAATCACACTCACATTCACATCTTACGGGGCCAATTTAGATTCACCAATTAACCTATAGTGTGGGAGGAAACCGGAGCACCCGGAGGAAATCCGCGCGAACATGGGGAGAGCATGCAAACTCCACGCAGAAAGAGCCTACGGCCGACCCGGGGGTGGAACCAGGACCTTCTCGCTGTGAGGCGGCAGTGCTAACCCTAACCCTAACCCAACAAATGTTGTATCAGGGTAAATTATTGTAACTGGAAAATCTCTTTGGGCATGGCCTCGTTTTACGGCAAAGTGTTACAGTTCAAAGTTTGCTGTCAGATGTACAAGGTATTGAGGTCCAGCTGTGGAGTTTGTGATGTTCTATAATTCAGGTTTTTTGACATTTTGTCCAGACCTCAATTATACTGAACAAAAGTGACTACTTGGTAGAGGTGTGAACCTTCACTGGTCTCACAGTTCGATTCAATTACGATTATCATATCAACGATTCCATTCGATGCAATATCTCGATGCATCCCATCAGTTTTTTTACATGAATTCACATTGCGCGCAGATTGGGCATGGATTGCAGATCGGGCAGCTATAGTTACTACCGGGATGTTCTTTTTAACTAGAATTTTTATGCTGCAGCCAGAAAATCACCAAGCAATGTCATTATGATATAATCCATTATGATCTGCCACTGCATTAATGCAGAATCGTCCACATCTGTATCACGATGCATTGATTATGTGATGCATCAATTGTGATTCATTTCAACACCCCTATTACAGGAGCATAAGAGGAGCATTAGTTTGTTGACTAAGAGAAGAGCAGCTTCATCATAAATAAAATGTATAGAATTTTTTAAATATATATCATTGCATCTATTGTCTCTTTTTCCTGACTGAATATAAAGAAATGTGACGCAAGACTTTTGCACAGTGCTGTGTAGCTGAAAAAATTACAAGGACAGCTTTCCCAATATCGTGCAGCTCTACCGGAAACCAAAAATGAATAAACCAAATAGGAAGACATTCTAAAAATCATCTACTGTTGGACTTCTAAGGTGTTGTGTATGGTCCGACTTTGTGACAACTCTCCAGCTTACAGACGCAGAGTCTCTCTCTCTCTCTTTCTCTCGGCTCGTCTCTGTGATAGCGGTGACATTAGACGGCGTCTCTTGCAGACCATCTGCTCCGTCTGCTTGGCCCTTATCTTTATTGTGAGACGTTTATGGCGCTGTCATTGGCGCATCAAGACCTTGAGGGGGGTCGCCTGCGTTTACTGAAGGTCACGGGCTTAATGCAGCGCTGCTCTCAGGTGCCCCGTTTAAGTAGAGCGCACTTTTAAAGGAACACTCCACCCGACAGCACTAACGTGCCGAACAATGAGCCTGAGCGTTGAGTGCTCGCTCGACCATCTTTTGTTTGCCATTTCATCACATTAACATTTTGGAGCTGGGGTATCCCCTTAACATATAGATGAATCTCTTCATTCCTGCAGTGCTACAAGCTCTGTTCGCTTTCATGTATTGTTAAGTCGCATTTGCATTTTTTGGGGATGAGTTTCCCTTTAATACATGTGAATCCACACCAGTTGTGTCGCTTGTCCCATTAGCTTTCATCTATTGTTAGTCACTTTGCTGTTTTATGGGGGTTATTTGTTGAATATATACTAATTCCTTTAAACCAGTTTTGCCGCTTTCCCCGTTTAGCTTTAATGTACCATTAGCCGTTTGAGCGATTTAAGGTGGAGTGTTCCTTTAATAAGTGAGAATCTATTCATTTTTCTGTCCGCTGCTGATGGCCTTCATCCCGGACGAGCGAAGCACCTTTCGCCCTCGGCGTGAAAGTTAAGTGCTTCTGGGAGAATGATGAAGTCTTATTTAATCGTTAGACGGAAAGCATGTGCCACTTGTCGTTTTCCATCACGAAGGGCACTTGGGCCGTTTCACTGCCGCTACGCCTCGCATCAGGACGGATTAAAGTGATCTGGCCATTAATGACGCCGTATTTATTGGAAGAGCGGCCTTTTGTGCGCGGGCTAATATTTTAGACGGCGGGGGGAAAATCAATATCCGACCCATTGCACGTCAAGGACAAAAAATCCGATGCGACGAAGCCAGAAAATCTGCCCTCCCTGATGGATGGAGCTATCAGGCTTTGGCAGCAACCTTGGGGTGGCGAACTGACGGATGCCACCAGGCCTCTGCCTGACTATTCATTGTCTTGTTACGAACGCGTCTCTCCAATGGCCGCATTTGGGCCCTACGTCAGGGGATCGGCTGGAGCGCTGCAAATACTGATATCCTGCTTTTGTTCCAGCGTGGGGCCGAGTGAAAGCGCGGACAGACTGCTCCCCAAAACTGCAGTCAGGCTGTTAGAAAGAGAATTCATGATTTTGCTGAAAATATTCGGTAACATTCAACATGCGTGACCTTTAATACCAGACGTTTACAGCTTTTCCTGGTCACTTCTCAGATATAGCTGGAGTCTGTTTCCTGGAATATAGCACTAATATTCAGAGCAGGGCTAAAGCACGCCTGAATTTCCTTTTGAAAATGTAGCTTATTGACCAGCTAGAGGAATTTGTTATACAGAATGAACAGAAACTGATCACATATAGATAAAGATATATAACTAAGAATACAATAAAGAATAATGCACAAAATAAAACATAATTAATAGATTGAATAGGTTAAATTATATCATTAATGGGGAATAATATTTAACTACGGAAATCTGAATATAGAATCAAATAAAATCTCGTTAGCATGATGAAAAGAAAATTATAGATTTAAGAAAAAAATTATTGAAATTAGAGCATATAATGAAATGTAGTGCACATGACAATGTAAAATAAATGTAATTATGTATTATATTCTTATATTGGATTCTTTGTTGAAAATAGGAAATTCATAATTTGAAGACCGTATCTATCTATCTGTCTACATATGTATGTATGTGTGTATATATATATATATATATATATATATATATATATATATATATATGTATATATATATATATGTGTATATATAATATATATATATATATATGTATATATATATATATGTATATAAATATATATATATATATATATATATATATATATATATATATATATATATATATATATATATATTTATATATTTATATGACAGATATATATGTATATATACACACATAGTTGTAGTACAATTTCAATAATATAATAACGTACCAAAACAACAATAATACTGAATAGCAAAGGCAGTAATATATCATATTAAAGAAATAAAATAGTCAGTATTTTATAAAACATTAGTAAATGCCCACAATTCAGGATGTTTGTCAGCTGTTTATGTTTTGCTGTTTATTTTATTATGCGTCGTATGAACACATGCACGTCACTCAGAGAGGATCGGGACGCTTACGCTCGCCGTCAGCCAATAGGAGAGCGGGGGGGCGGGGCAAAAGGCGGTGCCTGGCGCGCGGTGGGCGGGGCTTTGTGCGCAGCTGCTGACACTCGTCAAAAAAATTTTGCGGCGCAGGAAAGCTGGAAATTCGGCGCGGAGTCCGGAGTCCGGGGAGCGCCGCGGTGAAGTTGACGCGCACCGCCCGGAGCTTCTCCCCCCACCCGTGGATTAAAGCCGGGACGCGAATACGACGGAGTCTGTTGGGATTTTAATTCTTCCTAAAAAAAAAAAACTCGTTTATTTTAAATGGAGCCCGGCGCCCGTTCACAGCCGTCTCAGCCGTAAAGCGTTCTCGCAGAAAACACGTTCGGGGGCGACCGCCGTCCGCGTTTCTCCACTTTTTTATTTCCGTTTTCGTTGCATTTTTGTACAAAAACGGACTGGAAACATAGTTTGCTTTTTTTTGCTCGTTATGCCGCGCGTCTCGTTCGGAGGGGGGTTGTGTTGCTTCCTCTCGGCGCGGCGGAGTTAGTTTGTAGCGAACTGACTGACCCGCAACTGCGGCCACATATTTTGTAACGTCGTGACACTTAATCGCTGGTTTTGTTACTTTTAAATCGCCGTTACTGTTATGTCACCGCCTGTCACTTTGTAGCGCGGAGGATTTTAACCTTTTTTTCGCTCTTTTCAAGTCGTAACACGGACGAGTCGAACACACACACACTCTCTCACTGTTCGGGGGTGTTTGTGGGCTCGTCGCCATGTATGAGAGCCTGGATGTGGTCGGCTTCGCTCCGGGTCCGAACCCGTTCCTTAGCATGGAGTTCTACCAGCAGAGCCGTGCGGCGCTCGTCCCGGATAAGGGCCCGGGTTCGGCCCGCGGATTCGGAACCACCATCAGGAAGCAGCACTGGAGCGGATCCAACCACTGTAGGTCCAGTTCTGATCCTTCTGTAGCCCTGATGGCTTTAATGCTATGTGAAGTACTAATACGTGTGTGTGGAGTGTGTGTACGTCGTGTGAGGGGTGTAGTGTGGTTTATGTAGTATATACCGGGTACGCAGACGATGTGTGTGTGCATGTGTATCTGATGCTTATGTTTATGTAAATGGTGTATGTACACTCTAAGAAAAACTGGTTCTTGGTTAGTGTTCTGGAGAACGTTTTTATGATGTAGAACCTTTTTATGCTGTTTAAAGTTCTTTGGAGAACCGAATGCAAAAGAGTTCTTTAAGTAACACCTTATATCATTTCATTGCTTTTTTAACACAAAGTATGACCTTAATGCCTAACCCTACTAATTTACTTGTGGCTGTGTGTAGAAACTATTGTTATGGTGCCATTTTTGATTGTAATCTGTCACTGCCTTTTAGAGAGATATTGCAATTTATATAAAGTAATTGGTTACTTGCTTCAGTTAAGTTTTACCAAACACTACATTTGAACAAATTATTGCATACTGCACATAAAAAAGTGTTCATTAAAAATCCTTCATGATCACTTCATGATAAACAGCTCTGCAAAGAACCAATGGGCTTCCCCTGTGGCAAGAAGCACTTTTGGTTCCAGTATTTTTACGAGTGTAGGACAGGGATGTAGGTATAGTGTATGTATGTTGTTGAGGGTCTAGTGAATACATATACAGTGTACATTGTGTGCAGTGTGTGTTTACACCCAATTAGAGCTTTTCACAAATCACTTTATACTGCAAAATGTATCAACAAGTTGCTGTCTTTACTAGGACAGTAACATAAGACTTTTTGGACTGATGTTATGAGAGAGTCGTTTTTGGTTGCACTAAGAACCTTTTATGGAGTGGAACAACTGCTTTTTTGGTTGGTGCCACAAAGTTTGAACCTCTTTACAACCCAAAGACCTTTCTGTTAATGTTATAGGTTGTGTACAAAGTAAAGGTTTTTCATTGTGTCATTCACTCAGTTTCATTTGTCTTTCACTAAGTATGGTGTTTCACCACACAGTATGGTAAATACGCTGCTATATATCCTGCAAGATAGGTACAGTCCATCCTTTTTAACCATATACATAAATATGTTAACCTTGTACAGCGTATCCACGCTTAATAGTTTGATATATGAGAAATGGTTGCATTCTATATATTATATATCGTTATCTTACAGACTTTGACCATTCTGCTTTACATGCTAAATGAAATCCCAGATCTATGTGTAGGCACTTTTAGGTTGTAAACAAAATGGTGAATCTGTTGCATAAGGGTCATGTTTTGGGAAAGTGACTTGCTTGATAAAGACGTTTTAGTGGCAAATATAATTTCAAGGAGTCGCTCTCCAGAACTGTATTTGCTGAAAATGGGGCAACTTTTGGGCCATGAGTCTTTAATCCACTCTGTGTGGGTTTGTGGTGAGTGTGGTGGTTAGGGAAGCGCGTGGATGGTTGGGGGTTGGGGGGTCAGGGGCCGCCGGGGGACAACAGTTGGCAAAAGGGCCAGTTGATGAGTGTGTTTGAGTGAGTTCAGACTTTTATGTAAGAGGCGTCCAGTGTGGAATTCATATGGAGATTAGTTTACTTCATTTATAATGTTCTATTTTGGTCTTTTTTGTTTGTGCAGATCTTTTGTAAAGAGGGTCATGAAGAATTTGCACATTTGAGCAAATTACAATAACAACTGAAATACATTTTAAAACTGCTCATTTATTGGATTGAGTTGGTTCTTTAAAAACAGTATCATTTACTAGAAGATGGAGTGTGTTTCAGATCATGCTTGAGTTTGTACTAAAAGGTGTGAAAGTAAGACTGTACACATTGTATCCATTTATCTTACAATAGATCAATTTTTATTAGAAGTACATTTTATTAGTGGCATGTTGATGTATTTACACAACTCATGTTTCAGTGAATTGTGGGGAGGTCCACGTATTTTTAGATCTTGTCATATCTCCTCTGCTGCACTCCTCTTTTGAAGCAGATTACCATATATTCATGTTGTGTAAGTGGCGTGAGTTGTGACAAAGGAGCGTGGAAGTGGCTCAGCGTTCCAGATTAATTGCTCTATTTGCTCGGTGTGAAGTGCTCGCGGTGCTGTAGTGGGGGTTTGTGTGGAGCTTTAGGAAGTTAAGTGGGGCGTAACGCTGGGCGTGGGCCAGGAGCACCAACACCGGCTCTATTTCTGTCGTTCTTCGTCTCCTGGTGTCATGGCATGAGCCTGATGTCTCACTTCTCATAGACTTTGCCTGGAAACGCTCTCCGCTCCGATCCGCGGCATGCCGTCCGGGTGAGCTTTTACTAAGCGATAATTTTGGGGCGATTATGTCTACCATTAAAAAAAAATGTGGTTAATACTTTAAAAAAAGGAATTCTGTTCATTCTTTCCCAATTTTGCGTTCATTCACCGTCCATTTGAAAACATACTGCCTCGTGTTGTCACTTGACTCCGCCCTGTTCAGTCTGCCTCTACGTCTGTGTTTGTTTCCTTCAGTTGTTTTAAAATCATGAAGGTATTACTTTTTTATAAAGAAAATAACCTTCATTGCCCAGCCCTAGTTCAGCATCCTTTTTACACCTCCACATGAACACACACACGCCTGGTAAAATGTCAGACAGGTCAGTGAGGCGTCCAGTCATGTCACACTCAGAGCAGAGACTGTGGGAGGCGTGACTTTTGAAGAGTGACTTGCTCACACCTCACATATCTGTTGTTAGATCTTAGCATGTCAACATAAAGCATATTGTGATGCTTCTGACAGCAAAAAAATACTTTTCCTTGATTATGATTAAAATGACACATGACTTAACATGACATTATTTTTAATGTGCTGCTTTAAGAACCCATGCTTTCCGGATGTGTTCACCAAATTAAACTACAAGCAAAATGAAGTTTGGAAGTTTTCGAAATGTTTTTTTTTACATTTTAGAATGTCAAGTTCCTGCAATCTATATTCACAGATCCTCATGTTAAAATCTTGAGAGTCTGTTGATGCTGAAATCGTTATTATTCCTTTACGGGCCTTCTCCCACACGGTCATCAGGGTGGCTTTGGGGCCCCTGACCTCTCCCGAGGCAGCCGCTCTCTGCTGTCCAGCGCTCTGCATCTCGGGAGACATCCATCACGGCCTGTTTGAAAAGCTCTCCATCACTGTGAAGGCTGCCCGGGTGCGGGAGCGGGACATCAGGCAGATCCATCGCACTCTTCATCACACTACCCCCACGTCCCTCACCACGGGGCGCGCTCAGACATCGACCTTCCGCCCTCAACCCCCCCTCCCCACAAAAAACAAATATTTATTTACAGGAAAAATGGGTTACGGGAGCACAAGCGCTGTGTCGATGCGAATGGGCATCATTCATTTAGGCAGGCACATGAAAATGGCAAATGAAAAGCAGGATTATTGATAGATGGACATTGCGTGGCTTGCGTGTGTGTTGGCAGCCTTTTGTTGGTGTGAGTTATATTTAATTAAGTAACTGAAGACCCAGAGTATGTGACTGATAGTGAGGAAATACTAGCAGTAGGTCTGGGCGATATCAGAACATAAATCACGATGTTAATACACAAAACAATTGACTGAACTGAGGTAGTGTAGGTGTAGTGTCACGACCAAAATCACAAAGTATAGCGACTGCAACTGGCTAGCTGCATTGAATCTATTTCACAGCTTCACCGTCCTCCGACTCCGTCACGCAGCTGCCAAGAGCGTGCTGTGATGCAATGACTGAAGCACTGTAGCAGATCAGATGCCGCTTTTGCAAATTCAACACCAGCTATTTGTCAAGAAAGTTGTTACTTTTAAAGCTACAGCATTTTAAAAGTAGTTTCAAAAAAGTAAAAGAAGTTAAAGTACTGAACTTCTTAGCGTCACTCGTATGACGTTGGAGTGCTTCCTTTATCCCTCTGTCCCCTGTTTGTAACCGCCTCCCCCTCGTTCGTGTTACTTCAGTTTTGCCGTCTGTGAACACTCGAGTCTAAATGATGACCCTCTAAACCTGCAGCTCGCGAGCCGCTAGCGAAGACGACATGTGGCTTTGAGCCGGGGCTCGTCCACGCTCGGCTGGCTCCCAGCACGCCGGCTCGTTACCGCCGCTTTGATGAGCCGCATGTGGAGCGTGAGCGAGGAAGTTCGTACTCAGGAAGCGCACGTGGGGTTTTATCGCTTCCCATGCGCAGCGCCGCGTCGCAACAGGGGTGGGGTGGGGGTGCAGCGAGAGAGAAAAGAGCAGCGATAGAAGGAAGAGAGGATAGCCTGCTTCCCCAGAGCACTGTGGGATGCGTGTCAGCTATGGAGGCGTAGCGTGGTCTGAAGCTACGGGACGCTCTAGCGATTTCCTCGCGACTCACTGCGGCTTTTGGCTGCCCCGCTTCTTCCCTTTTAGACTTAAATACAGAGTAGGGATCGGGCAGAAGCCAATGCCCGTGTGGCTCGCCGAGTGCCAGACGAGTTCGGTATGGCAGTAACCAACAAACAGCTGTTGTTGCAGCGTGTGGCGGCGGTGGTCTAGTGGCCAGTCTCTGGACCAAAAGGTCGTGGGTTCAGATCCTTCCTCCAGCACTTCCCCCAACATGCTCCAGGGCGGTGGTTCCCAAATGTGTTTGGAGCGTCCCCCATAGAGATAAGAACTCAGTAAAGGCCTCATCTGTGCCTGTTGTGTCTGCTTAATGATGACGTTTCACGTGACCACAAGACACTGTCTATATCCCAAAACTAGATGGTGACGCAGTCAAGAGGCTCCTTAATGTCCTCAGCCCTACGTTCTAACACATTTTTCCTCAAAATTCCTCAAAAATAGCTTTAATCTTAACCTGTTCCCTGAGCTAAAACGTAACAATTTGGACTCTTAGTCCATTTTCAATATAACTCATTCGAAATTCTTAAGAAATTCGCTTTAGATGAGAGCGTCTGCTAAATGTTAACGTCAGTATGTTCTGACGTAGCCTCACTGTGAAACTAAGAGTTGCCGTTACTTGAGAAGTCTGGCATTAAGTTACTGCAGCTTTCAGCTCGGCCCAAAGCTTTAGCGTGGCTAACAACGGATGAAAGCAAACAAATGCTTTTAGCGTAAGGCATGTAAACCTCGTCTTTAGCCTTGCGGAACAACCTCAAAGTGCTCCAGACACCCTGTAGTGGTGGAGCAGGAAGGCGGGGTGGGGGGGTGGGGGAGTTGAAATGTGCCAGAATGGAATCAGACGGAGAATTCCGGGACCACCACCGCCCTCCACCACCAAGACCAAAACCGCAAACGCGGCGGCACACCAGCACGTGCTAAACGTTGCGCCTCTGAAGTGGCCTGTGTGTTGATCTTGGAAAACTTCTCGAGTAATTTGGCAAGCAATTTAGCTTTTCCTCTGTGGCTAAGTGGCCAACCGTGCAGCATTGCAGCGAGCAGAAGGCTCAGCTGTAAAGACTGGTTTCGGCTCGACTCTTATGTGGCCCTGCGTTAGAGCAGGAGTTTTAAAAAGAGATCTGGATAGATTCTGTTAGATTGTGAACGTGATGTGATGTGAACGTGGATTCACCACATTCTGGGATCGATTCTGTAGTTCCCCAGAGATGCAATGAAATTAAACTTCATCGACCATTCCTCAGGAAGTAGCTTTGTGCTGTGACTTTTACAACGATTCTTTTATAGGTCACTGCAACAAGTTGTTATGTGTTCATGCTTAACACAGTCACGTGCTTGCGAGTGGAGTGAGTCCTACATGTGCTGCTATGTTTATGTCTTGCTATACAACCTCTTCACACATAAGAATGCAGCTCAACGTGACAAAGAAATAAAAATCACAACCCCAAATTTAAAAAAAAAATGCTTACCGTTCAAAACCTTTACGTTTTGTGTTGAGAGCTCGAATTGAATGGAATTTGGAGTTATGTAATGCCACCCAGCCCTAGTTACGCTAGCTGCTGTGCCATGAGCCTGGAGTGGAGAGGAGCGTTAGCGTCATACCTGCCCAGGACCCGAGGGCCAGATTTCACAAGCAGTGGCGTTCTGCCAGACAAAAACTGTCGCAGCCGCCTTTTAATGTGCCGATCAGCAGCATCTGAAGCTAACCGCAAGCTTCTGTCTGCACCGCGCAGCGCAGACTGGTCCTTAAAAACGGCAGCGTTTTCTAAAGACAGAGCCTTTTAAGACATCTGGCCTTGTATTTTTGTTCTTCAA
This sequence comes from Distichodus sexfasciatus, assembly GCA_032718565.1. Classification (NCBI taxonomy): domain Eukaryota; kingdom Metazoa; phylum Chordata; class Actinopteri; order Characiformes; family Distichodontidae; genus Distichodus; species Distichodus sexfasciatus. The sequence goes on along the minus strand of JAVGVS010000354.1, from coordinate 53,217 downwards.
AAACAGACTTCTCTCTCTCTTTTTTTTTTAACCCTCCTCGTTAGCAGATAGAAAGCGCTGCAGGACCGGGAAGTTCTATTTGCGTTGCGCTAAGACGGATTTGGAAGGCGTCATGCCCAAACACGCTGCAGGATTCTCTTGCTAAGGCTAAACCTGGCTAAGCCGCCCTGCCCAGTCCGCCAGGGACGCCGTCCAACTCTGGGGGCCGATTAACTTGGTTACAGATGGACAGCTGGGCGTCCGACACGACCGCATCACCCTAAGGAAAAATCATCTGATTTGCCTCTAACTCTCAATGGGCTGGGCGATATGCCCCTCGAATCAGCGTCACGGTTAATTGAAATTTTTTACTTTAATTATGATCAGTTCAATTCAATTTTTATAGAGCTTTTTACAACACATTGTCACAAAACATATAAATATAACCAACCCAAGCCCCTAACAAACAAGCCCAAAGTTAGATTAATGAACAATTCTTTTTATGAAATAGTCATCAAGGGCAAGATTATGTTGATTAAAGGTTTGGAATGTCCATTTCAATTCATTTTCGATCACTTGCTCAGCCCTAGTCGCTCATGTAGTTCTTGTTCTCGTGCATTTCTTGGCCGCATGTTTGAAAGATATGATCTGGTGTAGTTAAAAAAGCTGTTCCCTTCAGACGAATGTTCTGCATCTGGACTGAAACCTCGTGGTTGTTGACGGAACGCGATACACGCTCCCAGAGGACTGATTTTCACAAGGAAGGGAAAGCGGGGGGGGGAAAATCCAGCAGACGAGACGCTTAACTTCTCAGACGGAGGGGGGATGGGGGCGTCTCGTGTCGTAAAACATCCAGGAAAAGAGGGGCAGAAAGAGAAACCAAGATGGGCTATAAAAGAGCAGCAGTAAAAACCAGGCCTAAAGGCTGAAACCTGCTCTGGCAGGGGGGCGACGGGGCAAATTCGCCACCACCACCATGATGTCGGGACACTTTCTTATAAAGCACGGCTCTGTAGATTGGCGTTATTTGGTGAATTTTAGATTGTCTTCGCGATAGGAGATTTTTAATAAAACTACACGTGAGGAGGTCCGTAGGATCTCATGCAGTGTGACATTTTTATTTCTAAGTTTATAGGGACCGTTATCTCTTTTATTGCTGTTGTTGAAATGATTTCCAACGCTGCTGTGAAACTGGTGCTTGCCTTACTTTTAGGGTTGTCGAGAAGGGCCTTGAAGAGTAAAAATTCCAGCGTCAGGTTTGGCAGAAGTGTTAGCAGCATTGTTGATTGCAGGAGGAGATGTTTACGTCTCCAAAATTCCACCAGTTGACTGTTTGTTCCTGTGAGACTGAAGTGTCCTGCAATAAAATAAAACTAAAATAAAATGAAACTAAGATAATTAAACGAATAAGACTAACGCAGCATAACGTAGCACAACAGTCAGGGAGTTGGCCAGGTTAGGTTAAGTTCCAGACTGGTAAAGGTACCACGGAGATACTCTTGAGCAAGGCACCGTCTCCAAGCTGCCGACTGCTCCTTCGCTTTATGTTGACATGGTCAAGTGCAGAGTGCAGAGGTCACATTTTGTAGTGGTGCAATATGTGCTGTGTTCACAATGTCAGTCAGTCAACCTGTGGGTTTTTAGGGGAAAAAAATGATGAGAATCGATTGCACACACGATGACATGGGACAAGCCGCACGTCTGCCCGATAACACGTTAGGGTGTATATTTATGGTGTATCTGGGAAAACAATGACACATTCATACCAAGGTTTAATTCACTGAAAACAATTATTCCTCAAACCTCCGGCCAAATTGGAGATTTGGGAAAACTCCGTATTCACGTCTGCGCGTAGACAGAGAAAAACAGTGTGTTACGTTTTCAAACGTCACAGTATGCGACAGAAAATGCATTAGCGCCAGGTGTGCGACAGGAACAGGAAGTCGTGTCATTCGTTATGTTTTTTCAGGATTCTGATTGGCTAACATGACTGCATGATTCTCGTTACACTGCCGCCGTTTATGCGGCTTCGTGTACACGAATACTGTTTGGAAAACAATCAGGTGTGAATTGAAACGGAGAGGGGAAATAAACCATTTCTGTAAATATCCGGCTAAATTTCTGTAAACGTGGCCTAAATGTCACATTTCTTTAACAGTAACTGACTTTCCGTGTCTCCATTTTGCCATTGCTTTTTGCATACCCTCACGTTTGGGTTTCCACGGCTGCTCTCCCGATGTCCTGCAGGTCAGTGGATCACGCGTAGGGCAGCGCAATTAACGGAATTACCTGACATTAAGAACCTCTCACTGACTTAATCTCTCTGGTCAATTAATTGGATTAATGCTTTCCCCGGTGCGTGCATTAATGAGATTTAAAGACATTAATAAAATACATTGTATTCAGCGATCCGTCCTGTGCCCCGTCTAACAAAAGAGGAAGCATTTAAGCGAAATAATTGCAGCGCAGGTAAAAATCTGATTTTTGGGGCTGGCGTCGTATCTACCAGCACTTGCAAAGCGTTTCGTGCTCCAGCGTCTGTAAGTCAGGTTGCTCATAAAGGCTGGGTTGAGTCTTGTCGGGGTGTTTAATTATGAGACGACGTGCTGTCAGGACTGGGATGAACACTGAGACGTAATGAGGCGGTGAGGGTTAATAGAGCTGTTAGAGCGTTAGGGATTCTCCAAAGGCAGGAGGAGCCTGCAGGGTGAGACACAACTTAATGGGATTTTTACAAAATGCACAAAAAATCGTCTTAGTCCTGCTGTGGTTGTAACGTAGCGGGGAAAAGAAGCGGCCCAAACAAGTTAGTTTGACCAGTATGGAATTTTATATCGGCCATTGTATTTTTGATACTTGATGAACGTCAGCGGTTATTTGTCATTGGGAACACACCACAGCACAGTGCAGCACAACCAAATGTGACCTCTGCATTTAACTCATCCGTGAGGGAGCAGTGGGCAGCGAACTAGCGTCCGGGGAGCAGTGCATGGGGACGGTACCTTGCTCATGAGTACCTCAGTGGTAACTTTACCGGCTCCGGATTCAAACCTGCGACCTTCTGATCACGGGGCGAACGCCCTGCCGTTACGCCACCAACTGGATGATTTTGTTATATGAGATTGGCCAAAACTCCACTGACATCAACAATTTGATGTCCTCGTATAACTAAATCATGTTTGCTGATATTCATCTGTTATTCAAATGTGGCATAATCTGGAAGTACCACTGTTTTTATTGCCTGTAAGAATTGCTCGGTTTCGTTGGATACTGTAAAAAGACGTTTGGTTTTTGGGTTTGACTTTTTGGTTTTAATCTGGAGAACAAATGATTCTCGGATTCTCTGTGCGTGTGTGTGTTTGTGTGTGTGTTTAGCAGTGAGAGGGAGACGGCGTTCTGCAATATCGATGTGATTTACACGCAGTCCCGCTTTCCCTCTGACCACGGGGTCGGAATCCGGCCGCTGCGAGCCGCCGACGTGCCGGCCGAGTGAAAGGGGTCGGAGGGGTCAAATCGCACTAAAGACGCCGTCAAGCGATCCTGCCACGTCGCCGTGACACCGAGAGGAGTTTGAACTCTGACCCAGTTTGATTTCCCTGGCGCTTCACTCCTCTCCCTCCCCTCTCTCTCTCTCTCTCTCTGTCTCTCTCTCATATATATCTCTTTCATCGCCTCTCATCTTACAGACCGGTCTCGGTGCAGGAAGCATCTCCAAGCTCCCGGCTGTGTTGGGGGTTTTTATATCTCCTCTCATTATTGATGCTCTCTATTCACTCCCAACAAGTCTCATTACACTTGGAGCTCCCACTTCAAAGAGCTCTGTCTCTCTCTTCCTCTCTCTTCCTCTCGCTCTCTCGCTCGCTCTGCCTGCCAAAGCTGAATGTAGGTCAGCGGCAGTTGGTGGGAGACAGAGGGCTTCCCTCATCTTTCAAAGAGCTGCCTGAACATCACATCTCTCTTAACTAGTCTGGATGTGTCTGTCTGTTTCCCCCATCAGCCTGTTACCAGCAGTGCGTGTGCGTGCGTGTGTGTGTGTGAGAGCGGGTTTTAGTAGGGGTGTAACGATGCAGCGAACTCCATCAATATATCGATTCAACGATCAAGCCCACAGCGTCGATCCAAAATGAAACCATCCTTCAGATACTATAAATATTGTAATGTGACTTTATATTGAGCAAGAGATCTGCTTTTAATAAAAGAGAAGATCTTTTTTTTTATTTAAATGCCTGGTTGAACTCGTGAATAAAAATGTCAAATGATATTTTAGCTGCTTTTTGGGATTTGATATGAATGGAAGTGGTCGTGTTATTATCTGATATCGATTGCCAGCTCCTGAATTCAAATCGAAATAGATTTTTTTTTGCAGATTTCTTTTGGCAAACATTGAATCAACATAATATTGTATCATGATGAAACTTGTGATTTACAGCCCTGGTTGTTCATGACCTGACTGTTGCCTAATAGTTGCGGAAACCTCAGACTTGTTGGGGGTTCTGTTGCTTGGTGAAAGTGTTTTTGTTTGTCCGGGCCAGAAAGTGGCAGGTTTTATGTGAAAAGATAAAAGAGATGAAAGATTTAAATTTAAAGCTGTGATCACAAGGTCGCTGGTTCAAGTCACGGACCACTAGAGATACTCATAAGCAAGGTACCATTCCCAAGCACTGCCAAAAAAGCAGCTCACTGCTCCTTCATGGGTGGGTCAAATGCAGAGAGGTCACACTTGTTGCGGTGCACCGTGTGCTGTGCTGTGCTTTGTTCACAAAGACAAATAATCACTCACTTTAATTGAAAATTAATCAAAACTGACATTCAGAACCTCTAATAAACTATGGACCATGAACAAAAACTAAAACTAATTGGTTATTTATAATAATCAACGTAAAATGTTCAGTTAATCATGCTATTGATTTGTCATATCGTCCAGCCCTGCATCTAATCTCTGTGAGTGTCGAAAGAAAGGCCTCACAGTTGTGTGAGATAAACACCTTTCTAGACTTGTTTACCTAAAAACAGCACTGTCTCCTTCCCTGCTCCCACGTCCGCTCCTCCAAATCTGATCTCATTACATCACTGATCTAATCACTGCTCTTCTCGCTTGTTTTTCGCTCTTGAGGGGGGAGTGAAGGAGAGGATTCGCTTTTCTCCTCTTTCTCCACATTCGTCCACGAAAAACCTAATGCGGTCACCACACGCCACTCTGCTCTTGCACGTTCTCTAGACATCCTTTCGGGCAGCTGGGAAGCCCATAAAAATGCGGCTCGATTGGAAAATTGCTGTTTGTGGGTTGCTGGGTTTGACCGCGGCGACGGATGAGCTCTATTCTCGAGTGCAGGGCAAGACCAGCGTGCGCCCGACTTAAAATACCCGGTTCTGTATCAAATCAGGCCTTCACGTCCTCCCTTTATATTTAGGGAGCGGGAGCTGCGTGGTTTAAAGGCAGTGAGGACCTTGGAGCTTAATTTAAGACCTTAATGTAGAGAAACAAAAAAAGCAACAAAAACCTGCCAAATTCTGAGGTTGGAACAACTTTTTGGGGACAGTCGGGTCGTCACAAGCACAAAAATCGATTCCATGCCAATTCAATGCCTTTATATATCAAAGCCAGTGAAGATTATGGATGTTAATAAATTAACTTAACATGGTGATGTTTGGAAGAACGTTTTCTGTAAAGCTTTTGGCTTGTATGAAGCAGACAAAATACGTTTTATCACGATACAATGTTATATCGATTCGGTGGACGATTCGATTCGACGTAAGCCGATGTCACAAAAAGTCTGCTACGATATGTTTTCAATTCAATAAAATTCAGCATATGTCACTCTGCACGGTAAAACCAGTTGCTTGTCGCAACAGAGGTTTCAGAGAAAAACGAGCGTTTATGTTGCGTGGGGTAAAATTTTGGATTTTTTGTTTTTAGTGTTTTGAAACAGTGGAAGGTCTATACTGTACTGCTGTGAATAGATTTCGCTGAAAAACTTACCCTTTCCATCCTAAAAACGTGACTTTCTTGAGGTGAGGAATTCAGTTCCAGCAGAATGTTAAAAGTTTCTGTTTTGACCGCTCTACTTCAATATTTACGGTAAATCCACTGGTTGACTAGCGTGAAGATATTTCTCCGGAATCCATCTTCGTCTCCCGAGTTCAGTTAACCTAACGCAGGTAGGCTATCCGTGTGGCTGTGAATGCAGCGTAGGCTACCGTAAATACAAACGTAGCCGCGACCGCACCAAGCGTCTGTGAGTGCTACGTCGATAGTCAACTTCAAAGGCAGATTTCTCCGTTTCTCACTTGGCGTGACAGGAGAAACCCGACTCCTTTGAATGTTGATATCTCAGTCATATGTTGTCCGATTCATTTGATATACAGTAGGTATTGTTTTGAAGCTTGATTTATGCCCTTTCATGAAAACATAAAAACGTTTAATAATTTTGAAAATTTGAGAGCAGCGACCGAGCAGCGGTTTTGCCATGGAGGGTCCCATATGAGACATTATCATATGCTGATTTAACAAAGATTCACTTCCTTCAATATCAAAACACAGAAAGTGACTATTATTTGACGTTTTTATTTCTGAACTCATCCAGACATCTCTTTTAACAAAAGCAAAGCTCCTGTTCAATATACAGTGATGATACAGTGTGTTAAATGTCTGATCAGTGTTTGCTTTTTGGATGAAGCTTTGACCTTGTTGATCGCTGAATCGATGTATCAGTGTATTGTAGAGCTGAAACGATTATTCGAATAATTCGATGACAAAAAATGATCAAGGCAATTTTTCTAGAGTCGAAGCTTCGTTTATTTCTTTTCACTCGCTAGAGCATGCGCCTCTTGTGTTTCAGATGGACACTTAATAATGACGCACAACGTTTTCAGTGGCGCGATCAAGACAAGACCTGACCCCTCGTTATGTGAAAGAATTTGTGAGATGTTCCGTACACAAAAACCGTAAATGCATAAAAGCGCATAAATGACGTGTTATGTGTATATATATATATATATATGTGTGTGTATGTGTATATATATATATGTATATGTATATGTATGTGTATATATATATATATATATATGTGTGTATATATATAACTAATAATAGCGTTTTACTCACAATACAGCAGTTTACTGTGATTTTCCCCTAGATTTCCCATAGTTCATAGTTTATAGCACGCGCCCAACGCTTTAATGTGATGCTGCTCTGGGGGGAAGGGGTGCCCGGGGGATTGTGGGAAATGAAGTTTTCTTCCAGAAAGTCCAGACGCAGCGCATTTTATACACCAAATTGGTTCAAAATGACATAAAACTAGAAGAAGAAAGAAGAAATATAGTACCTTTATTTACAAATTATACAGTATTCTGATGGACACCAAATGGGTATAAAAGCGTTTCTGCAATAGAAAGTTAAGCCATAGAATGCGTAATAAAAACTAGGGACAATTAAACAATGTTCTTCCTATTTCAGTAGTTGTATCTACAGTCAGTTTTGATCAGAAATGTATAAATTTGAGTAGTGCAGGACGTGCTGAATACAACAACATAAAGCGTGTGTGGATAACTGCTACACACACGCTAGAATAAGCCTAAAAACAAGTATGGTCTTTCTGTTTTTGAGAAAGGATTTTATCCGATGACTTTATTAATCGATAAAGAAAATCGATAGAATACTCGATTACAAAAAGAATCGATAGTTGCAGCTCTATTTTATTGTTACACCCCTAAAACAGATTGAGGACAGTCAGGATTAGAGCCCAAACGTAGTATTTTGAGCTAATGATAAATAAATCTGTCTCTTTTATCAATGGTGTCCTAGTGGTAGAACACTTACCTACTGGTCCAAGAGGTTGTGGGTTTGAATCTGACCTCTGGCGTTACCAACACTGGGTCCCTGAGCAAGACCCTTAACCCTAAGATGCTCTCAGAGGAACTGTCCCTGAAGTTAGGAAATGTAAGTCGCTCTGGATAAGAGCATTTGCTCAGCGGCATTAATGTAAACCGTATCAGGAGTGCTGTCGTTGTGTAGTTTGTCTACCAGAGGGCGACGCTACAACTCTGCTGCTCGCCTTGTTTGTGTTTTTATCAATTCGAATCTTAATTATTACAACTTACCGGCACATAATTGAAAGTGAAAAGTGAGTGATTTTTTGTGAACACGCCACAGCACACAATGCACCACAACGAAATGTGACCTCTACATTTGACCCATCCATGAAGGAGCAGTGGGCAGCTGACATGGGCAGCGCCCGTGGAGCAGTGCTTGGGGGCGACACCTTACTCATAAGTACTGGTCCAGGATTCAAACTCTTATGCTACCAACGGCCCCAAAATTAGATTTAAGTCTGACGATTATTGAAATTGGTATCTGTCGTAAGCCTGTAGTCAGGATGTGGGTACTTTTGACGAGCTGCAAGAATTTAGGCCTAAAAAAAAGTGGAAAGCTGGTCAGCGTGTAGGTCATGGAGTTTATAATCCAGTCATATGATTGTTGCTTGCGTTACCCACTGTGTGTGTGGTTGACATCACTGTTAGGGTCTTTTTCTTTAAATTGTGCCACTGCAGCTGCTGCATTTCGTCTGCTGTAAACTTGAGTCAAAGCTGAGCTCTCATTAGTTAAACTCATGAAAAATGCTGATTTCTGTCGTTGATCTGTGAGCTTAATGCTGATTAGGGAGTGAAGGGAGAACCTTTGCCTCGGCTCTATAGGTGCTGTAGCTCTGTGGGTCTAAAGTCTCACAGAGATGCCGTTGTAAAGATTGGAGCGTGTGTGTAACTGTACCTGTCTGCAGCATGCGCTACTCACATGACCTCCTCTAATCCACACATACACACACACACACACACACGCTCACTCGGGCCTGCTGGGTGTGAGGAATGTTCTGATAAAGTTTTTTTCCCCAGCCCAGTTGACTTCATACAGAGTATTTACAGTTTCAGTCTGTGATCTGCATGTTTTTATGTTCGGTAAAGACTTGATAATGTATGTTTTTACATTTTTACAAATCTTTCTCAACACCAACCACCAGACAAATTCCTTGTACTGTATATAACAATGTACTAGTCATAAATGTTATTCTGATTCTGATTTGGAAATTATGAATGTCGTCTGAAGGTTTTGGAACGCAGATACATGTATATCAGATTTAGAAGATGAGGATGTCCCAGATTGCATGCTGCTTTACTTGTATACTCCTTACTTATATACTTTAAACAATTAACTCTGTGTGTGTATGTGTGTGTGTGTGTGTGTGTCCGTCCATGTATTAATCGCATTGTGGGGACCTTTTTGTCCCCTAAAATCACTTATCTGTTTTTTTGGGTTTTGTGGGGACATTTGAGAGGTCCCCATGAGGAGAAATGACTTTATAGAAAATGTGCTTGTTTTATTTGAGAAACTAAAAGAGGTAAAAGATGTGCTTTTGGTTACTGAGGTTAAGGTTAGGGTTAGGATTAGGTGTAGGTGTAAAATTATATACATCTAGTCATTATGGGAGCCTATGGAAAGACCTCACAAAGATAGTAATACAAGACTGTGTGTGTGTGTGTGTGTGTGTGTGTGTGTGTTCTTGTACTTGCTCCTTAGTGAGAACCAAAATGAGTTTTTAACCAGAAGAGTGAAGACATTTTTGGGAAGTGAGGACTTTTCTAGTGGTCCTCACTTCTTTAAACTGCTTTTACACAAAAAATACAAGTTTATTTGCAAAACTAAAAGTGTAGAAAGATTAGCTTTTGGTTACTGAGGTTACGGTTAGGGTTATGTTTAGGGTTAGGTGTAGTATTATTTAGATACAGTAATATAGAAGTCAATGGAGGTCCTCACTACTATATAAGTACAAGGATGTGTGTGTGTGTGTGTGCGTGTGTATCTGACACATTGACAAAACTGAACCCTAAATCAGACGTTAAAGGCTGTGCTTTTTCTGCTGCTCTCCTCATTATTCACATTTTGTTTTTCTGGGATAAGAGCTCCCAGGCCCCGCCCCTTCCCTGTCCCTCAGCCAATCTGCCTGTCTGACCGACCCTCAGCTGCAGGCTCCGCCCCATCCCTGTCCCTCAGCCAATCTGCCTGTCTGACCGACCCTCAGATACAGGCCACACCCCCACCTGTCAGCAGCCAGTAGGGTGTAGGGGGGCGGGGTTTGTGGCTGTGAGGAGCTGGAAGTGATCCAGGAATGTGACGCACTGACAGCCTGGTGCTGAGTGACCTACATCACCGTGTGTGTGTGTGTGTGTGTGTGTGTGTGTGAGAGAGAGAGAGAGAGAGAGAGAGAGAGATTCCCCCACTCACACACACTTCTTTCTCAATCTCACTTGCTTTCCACCATGTTTTTCCTCTTCATCTAAGTCTCTTCTATTTCTCAGTCTCTATCTGTGTGTTTCTCTCCATTCGAGTGTCTGTCTCTGTATTTCTCTCTCTCTCTGTAGCAGCTGCTCTCTCTCTCTCTCTCTCTCTCTCTCTCTCTCTCCACTGCTCGCTCGCTCTCTGTATATTCATCCCTGTTCCTCTCTATATCTCTCTATTTCTCACTTTCTCTCTATCTTTCAGTCTTTCTTAGTATGATTCTGCCTGCTGCTCTGTGTCCCTTCTTTCTTTCTTTCTTTCTTTCTCAGTATGTTTCTCCCTGTGTCTCTCCATATCCTTTTTCCTTCCTTCCTTCTCTGTCTCTCTCCCCGAAACTGTAATGATGTCAGTAAAAATGGCTCCCAGCGCTCGTCCCTTCTTTTGCACTCGTCCCTTCTGACTCGCCACCTTTAGAACAGTGAAAAAGTAAACATTGTCTCCTTTCATGTGTTCGAGGTGTGTGTGTGTGTGCGTGTGTTTGTGTGTGTGTGTGTGACGGCTGTTTTAATAGTTGTACACCGATCGTCTTCCCCTCCCCTCTGGAGACCCGCTGCCAGGTAGGCAGCCACTTTCCTTTCATGCTCTGCCCTACTTTCTCTCCACCTCTCTCACACATTCCCTCCATCTCCCTCTCTCGCTTTCTCACACATACCCGCCATCACTTTCTTCTTTCACACACGTACACACACACTCACACTCCTCACCCCCCCACCCTCCCACCTGGGCCCTCGCTTGTGTTAACACTCTCTCACTCTCTCTCTCTGTTGGAGATCATCAGCTTCCTCAGCTCGGCCTGTTTATTTCTCATCTCTTCCCACACTGTTGTTCTGAGTGATCGCACTCTGAGAGAAACCTTCTCTACCTTTTATTCCCCCACTTTGTGTGTGAGTATGGGTGTGCGCCTAAAAATGGCCGCCATCACAAAGGCGTTAATAGTGGAGCGCTTGATTGAGAACAGTAGGTTTGAGGGGCTTCTCTTGTCTCGCTAAATAGCTGATGCTGCTCGTTGTGTGTTGACTTTTTGTCCAAAAGTCTTGAGTAATAAAAAGACATAAACACAGTAGTTTTCCAACGTTAACGTATTCTTTAAAGAGCATGAAACCCTCCTCATGAAACCCTTGTTGAGGTTCGTTACCGTGTCTCGTCGCTGTGCCGTAACATATTGAAGGTAAATGTTTTTGACGTTTTTTAAGCTGTGTTCTATCTTCACTATAGCAGCTCTATTAGATCTGCTTTTAAAACGTTGAGCGCTTATTTTTCCATCACAGCCCCATAACCGCATTGTTTTAATATGATTTGAAGGCACTAATTTCCCAGCCCTGGGGGCGTTGTTCAAACCTGAAGCTCCGCCTCGTTACTGCGTGCTTGTTTTTGTGTTATGTACCCGTCGTGAGCCGATTTGGACTAAAGGCCTTTGTCTCACTTCCTTATGCAATGAGAGGTCAGCCTGACTGCCTCGGCCCACGCTGAGAAGGCCCGTCACTCCTGTGCCAGCTGTGCCAGGCTCAGGGCTGGGCAACATGACCTCAGATCAGTATCAGGAGTAATTGAACATTTTACCCTGATTATGATTAATGAATTCTTTTTTTGGTCCTCATAGTTCACTGCCAGGGTTTGTGCTATGTAGGCTAGACGGGCTACAAACTACTAAAGAGCGGATATTTTGGGGGGAAAGTTTTATGATTTTTTAAATGATTAACAATTTGAAATATTCATCAAGGCCAGATTATGTTGGTTAAAATGATTAATTTCCCAGCCCTAGTCAGGCTTACAGGTCACACGCTGGTGAAACACTGCTGCGTTGTGTTCCTGCGTTGTGGTTGAAGGTCGGTATGAAAGTTTGCGAACTGATCATTTTTTGTTCTCAGATTTGGGTTCTCACTCCTCTCTCATTGTCCTTTTTCCACCGGGTGGGGGATAAACGTTGGCACTGCTATAAATATGTGGCAGTGCCCTCAAGGTTTCTGTGTGTGTGCGTGCGTGTGTTTGTAGATAAGAATGCCACATCCTCGTCTGCACCAGCATCAGCCAGGGTATTTTTGGAGAGGCCAGGTCCATTTGTGAGAGTAAGCGTCTGACGTTGTATCTCTGATTTCTGCACAGTAGATGTGGGCATTTATTAGAAAATTAATCAGAACTGGTATTCAGAACATCTAATCAGCCTTTGTAAGCCTTTTTTTAATTATAAATATGTTAATATGTTGCTCTTTTTGTTTATGTACCGTCTCCTTAAAAATACTAAGGGTTAGTATGTTTTATAAGAATAAATATCCCAGCTTTTATAGTTCAGTAGCATATTTACACTATTACAGGAAAATAACAAGCATAAAGTTTTTTCTCAGGACCGGTATCAATACCGATTATTGCTAGTTAACTGGGTCAATAACCGATATTTGGACCCGATATGCAAAAAAAAAAAGAACGAAAATTGTCAAAATGTAGAATTTTGACAAATTTTAGCAAAGCCACTGAGCTATAGACAGACCTTCCAGGATGCCGTGATGTTACGATCGCAACTATTAACGCAAATACAGCCATTCCCCGCAAATTCCCCTTGTAATTTTCACTAATTACCTCAACTTTTCCACAATTTTTGACCAATCATTGTCGTTTCCCTCAAAGCGTTGAGCCATGCGTCGGCAAACTCACTTCCTTGTTACGCTTTGAAGACCCAGGAAACGTGATAAAAACGCCTCACATTTACCTTCAAAAATAAGGTTAATAAAAATAATAGTGGTTTTGTCGGTCAGTCTGGCGTTATCTGAACATTATTCTTAATCCTTATCAGGGTCGCGGGGACCGGAGTCCGATAGGGCCCAAGCCTGGACGGGCACCAACACACCGCAGGGCACATGGTGGTTCTGTTCCCTTCATTTTAATTAATTGTTAACGAATAATTATAAAGAGGAAAATTACAACTTCTTTCCGCAACTGTAACATGCTCAGGCAACTTTACTGCAACGAAACGCCTAAAAACACCGCAGCTTTCAACACAAAACGTTTTAAGCTTCAACAATCTCAAAAAAGGCCTTCGAAATCCTGGAGGGACTGTATAGAGCTGTATGTCCTTTATGGAGCAGAAAAAATTGGGTTTGACGTAAACAGTGGCATTTGGTGGTGATTCTCTCTCTCTCTCTCGGTTGGTATATTGGGTCAGGTCAATTTTGTATAGTTGTAGCAGATGGACTGTGTGTGTGTGTGTGAGGCAGACAACGGGTCAGAGATTGGAATGTGTGCCGAATGTGTCTGAGTTCACTCACACACTCGTTTATCGAGCTCTGAGAATTATAAGGTATGTGTGTGTGTGTGTGTGTCTCTCTCTCTACATGTACACTGCCCTCCAAAAGTTTGGAAACACCCTAGAAAAGTGGGGTTTTGGACAGTATTGCCATGAATCCTTTTTAATTTGTGATATTGTTGCACTGATAAGGGACAACACAAACTACCAAAACATATTTTGTTACACCAATCAATTGTTGAAGCTATTAAGGTGTGCTGACCCAAAAATCTTTTAAAAACCTGGGCCAAGTTTAAACCAGTAACCAGACATCACAGCTGGCAAAGGGGCACGTCTGACTTTGACATGGATATATTGTAATCAAAATGATTATTGCTGGTATCCAAAGATAATGTCAAGTTACTAATGTATTTGCACCAAAAAATGATGAGCATTTAAGCCGATATCGTCCAAAATCCCACTTTGCCAGGGGCATTTCCAAACTTTTGGAGGGCAGTGTATCGCTCTGTGTATATACGTCAGGCAATTTGTGTTTGTATTATAGGATATTGTATATAACAAGGCGTGAATACTAAGCCACTGTGCTAATATATAATTTTCTAGCATATCTACTTTACTGGAGCATAGTTCTGACATCTTTCTACTTTTACTCCCTACATTTTTTAGTTAAAAAATTACAACAGGCTCATTTCTTTAATCCAGTGCATTTGAGTGGAATGTTGGCGATTTGATCCATGTGCACGCCGCCGTCACATCAAGACAAGATTTTATTTTAAACTTGAATGTATGCTGCAGAAACATAGAAAATACTGCAGCGTTCATGTGAGATAAAAATACACCGACATTCTTTTGCCCATTCTTTATTGCTCTTTCAGCAGCTTTTAAGACTTTTGGTGCCAGTAAACGTGCACAGACCAAAATTAATGGTGCATATCAGACACGACAGGAAGACAACGAAAATGTGAAACAGACTCGCGCTCGGAAAAAGCCACTACTGAATTTTTGAAGTACATGACGGGCGGAACTTGTAGGACAACCAACATGGATGAAATGAGCCAAACATCATCTACCACAGAGTAGAATCCCAACTGCAGTGATCACAGTCTTATTTATCAGAAATCTCTGCTCTAAAAACTATTGATGTGAACAGTAACTCCAGCCAATGTTTTCTTGTTTGAGATTTGAACAAAATCTGTAAATGGCGAACAACACTCTTACACAGCATTTTATTGCAGGCCCTTTTGTGCAGAACATTAGCAACTTCTACAGTTATATAATATTATTGTATCACTTAAAATATTTTGGATCGATACTATGTTCTCCTCGATGATTGAATCAGTGTACTGTTGTAGATCGATGTATTGTTACATCCCTTCTCTCAGTCTCTCTGGATTTTGAGAGTATAACTAGTGTCTGCCTCTCCATGTTACTTCGTCCAATTGCTTCCTGGAGTGCTGGCCGTAGCCGTGTGTGTGTGTGTGATGAGCATCCTCACGGCCGTCTGCCCGCCACAACGTTATTCATTACGACTGGCAAAGGGCCCAGAGAGCAGCAGGAGAGACAGACCGAGAGTGAGAGCTGGACACTGAGTTAGTGTGTGTTTGTGTTTATGTGTGTGTGTGTGTGTGTGTGATGCCCAGTGGACAGAGACAGTGACCAGAAGAGAGACAGATGGATAGTGAGGCGGATGAGGTGAGGCTGAAGGAGACGGAGAGATGGAGAAAGAGATGAACAGAGAGAGAGAGAGTAGGGGCTGTGGATGCCATGTTACTGCTGTGTAGATGGCCTTTATGTCCACTCTGTACAGGAATACAAAAAAATCCTGTCACGTGTGAACTCTTGACCTCAGCTCTTGGGTAGTGTCTACGAGCGTCTGAGTCACTGCAGAATAAAAGGGTTATTTTGATTATTTAAAAAATGATTTTAAGACGACAAGAGCACCACTGAGCTGTGACTGTCCGGAAAATCCGCTGTTTTCAGGCGTTTGCTGTGTAAACAGCAGAAAGTGTTGCACCATTCCAGCGTTTTCAGTTCCGATACCGATGCTGATACTTGGGCTTTGGGTATGAGCTGATCCTGAGATGAAGTCCTGTGAAAAGTGTGTGTGTGTGAGATCTCTAACGTGACTCCTGTCTCCTGCAGCGGTGGACACACAGAGCACCAGTTCGGAGGAGATTGTCCCGAGCCCCCCTTCGCCTCCTCCACCACCGCGGGTCTACAAGCCCTGCTTCGTGTGCCAGGACAAGTCGTCCGGATACCACTACGGGGTCAGCGCCTGCGAAGGCTGCAAGGTAGGACTCCCAAAAATAACAGTGGTGGACACAATACTGAATAATTGTGGTTAGGAACAAAGTGCGGCTACGTTACTGTGCTAATACTCGGCGAATTTAAGGGAGTGATTATTTGTCATTGTGAACACACCACAGCACACAGTCCTCCACAACAAAAGCATTTGACCCACTCCCTGCAGTGCTTGGGGACGGTACCTTGCTCATGGGAACCTCAGTGGTACCCCGTGGAACCGCCGACTCCCTGACCATTATATTACCGACTGCCCTGTGTAACGTGTTCTTTACCTCCAGCACAGTGATGTCCCAAAGTTTCAGCGGAGTGTGTATGTTGGGTACAGTTGTGTTCTATATCCGAGGGAGGGAGAAATTAAAGGGATGTGTGTGTGTGTATGTGTGTGTACGTCTACGTGTACGTGCTCACATACTTGCTCACTGGGAAATAAACACGACTTCATCAAATTTTCATGTCCTACCTGCTCCTCTCCTGTTCTCTTACTCACTTTGAACAGCATGAGGAGGAGGAATCCTGCGGGCGTTACACGCTCGCTCTCCCTTCTCTCTCCATCTCTCCCCTCTCTCTCTCTCTCTCTCTCTTCCTCTCTTCTTTTCCCGTCTTTCTGCCTCTTTCTCCTCCGCTTTCTCTCCCTCCTCTCTTTTCTGTCACCTCTCTGTCTGACTGCTGCAAATTACCAGAAATCGCCAGAACCGTCTCCATGTGTGTGTTTGAGCACAGATCTAGCGGTTAGCTTGCTAACACACACACACACACACATGAAAACACAGTGTAGTGTTCTTAAGGTTTTCAAGAGTAAAAATGAAACCAACTCACTAATACTAGAACTAGATTCTCAGGAGCAGTTGTACAGCTTTAACACACACACACACACACTTCACACTGATTTATCATTGAGACGTACATTAAACAGTCTTTAAACAGTCACATTAAACAGTCACACACACACACACACACACGGTCACACCACGTCTGGTCACTGCTCTTGTCTGTGTGTGGTTGGGGTTCAGTGGTCATGGGACAGATTAGTGACATACTAAAGAGGATTAACAGACTGAGGATGAAGGTGGAGCAGAACCTTTAAGAAGCTGCAACACTTCCTCCACATGCAGGGTGACAGCGCTTGTTAAGGCGTTGAATTCGGAAAGTCAGTTCACAGGTGAATTTGTTTCCAGATTGCGGTTTCGCTGTTTTGCGTTACTTTTCCCATTTGACGGTGGCAGATCAGCGCTGAACCAAACGTCGTTTAGCGTTTGGGTTATGAATCTATGATTTTTTTTTAAATGCATGAATTGATTTCTACAGAGAAAGAATCGTGTTTCGATTCAATATTTTCGCACACACATATGTAGATTTACGTATAACTTTTCAAGTACGAAGAACCGAAGTGGACTAATAAGCACTGATGCTCACTTCTCTGGATAAAAACTTTCGCATGTAAATGAGAACTTGATCCTAAAAGGATAAATATTGGGATTGAGGTTTGAGTTTTTCGTGAACAAACCTGACCTGTGTCCACCAAACACTGAGAGCGCTCAAAACCTCACTTCCAGAGCACTTTCTCAGTGCTTTCTCTTAGCGCTCGTCGTTACAAGAAGTGCCACCGGGCACTTCCGCCTTCGCTCCTACTTCACCGTGTTTCTTTGAGATCGCTAGTTTAGCCGACAAGATGGAGAGAAATCGCACCTTAGCGTTAGTTTGAAATAGATTCTCACGTCTTCGAGACGAGATCGGGTGCATGAAATAAACGGCGCCAGAACACAGCTGGGAGAGTACCACCGATTTACATGCCCCGCCCCTTCCTCGATTTTGATTGGCCAGCAAGAGACAAGTGACATTGACGAGCGCAGTGCTGTTCTAAAAGTTGAACAACTTCCCACTAAGCTACAGGAGCTCCTTTATGGGAGTCAATGGAAGTACCTCGCCAAGTTGTTGTGTGGAATTACCCAGCAGCCCCATGTCTGCCAGAGCATTCTTCACACGTGGTGGTGATATAGAGCTCGTTCCCTCAGCTTTCAAGCCAAGCCAAGAGTCGTGCAGGAGGGAGAAGAAGAAAGTGAGAGATTATGGAATATGGCCCAGGAAAATATGAAAGAATGAGTTTTTTTTTTTTTTTTTTGGACGGTGGGTGTGAGTTTTCTCGAGAGATTACCAGCGGGTCTGATCTCTCTCAATGTCCAATTGATCGTCCTTCCTCACGCTCATTCGTAATGTTAACCCCTTAACCTGTGGGCAAATAATGAACTTCTGGCAACGACAATCAAGTTAAAATGTTGGTGATTTCGGTTTGAGGTCGTGTCACTCAGCTCTAGTTCAGGCTCTGCGTTAAACCCTGGCTGGATCCCCCCCGGCCAGGCCAGCGAGCTCATGCTCCTTTACTCCGGGTCGTCTTCTCCCCCACATTACTATTTCATAGCCCGTGCTGCAACTCCAGCTCTCACTTTCACAGCACTCTCTCCTTCAGCCGGACAGATGCAAACGCTTCCCTCCACGTTACACGTAAAAGCCATAAGTGGTTTCAAAGACACCGATGTTATTGACTACGAAGCATGACTGTAGGTCAGAGACTTATAGGAGGCCTAGGATTTGTGGTGGAAGAATATCAAAATATAACGTTTACACCAAGAGATGTAGGACCAGGGCAACTAGGATCGTTAAATAGGGCTGGGTTCAAAAAATCGATTCACCGATCAATATCGATTCTCGTTCGAAAAATACGATATCGATTCAAAAATTCGCGGATCGATCTTTTCCTGCGGCTATGCACTACTTCTCGCGACCGTGCAAGGAGAGCTATAAAAACGTGAGACCGGCGGAACCGAAACCAAATAGAGCCATGGCTGAAGCTGCTCCGCTCAGATCACCGTCTGGCCTAATTTTATAACCAAGCGAAACTAGTATTGACGCAAAGAAATCTCTAAATAAAT
Source organism: Distichodus sexfasciatus (assembly GCA_032718565.1). NCBI lineage: Eukaryota > Metazoa > Chordata > Actinopteri > Characiformes > Distichodontidae > Distichodus > Distichodus sexfasciatus. The sequence continues at coordinate 34,439 of JAVGVS010000354.1, read as the reverse complement.
CGAATCGAGAATTGAATCGGATCATGACCTTGTGGATCGGAATCGAATCGATTCAGGAAATCAGCAACGATGCCCAGCCATATTGTTGAAGACTCGGCTCACCCCGGAAATGGACTTTTTCATCTTCTGAAATCAGGCAGAAAGTTCCGAACACCATCATGGCCAAAACGGAGAGACTCAGGAGGAGTTTCTATCCTCAGGCCATCCGTCTTTTAAACAAGGACATGTCTTTTTTCTAAATGTCTAATTTGTCATCCCTCACTGCCTCTTAACTCCGTATTGTTATGATCATTATACTTCTGCCATATTTCACTGTCCAAATATTACATGCTCCTTGTCTGTCTGCTAAAATCACTTTCACTTCACTGCTATGTAGCTGCACTCGACACTTTAAAAGCTCTTGCACCTGTTATCCGTCTGCAGATTTTTGTACTCAGGTTTTTAATATTTTTTAATTCTTTGCCTAAACTGCACAGCCAAAAGAGCGGATCAGGAGACATTTCACTGCATGTTGTACCTGTATAATTCGCATGTGACAAATAAAGAGTCTTGAATCATGAATCTTGAATAATTATGACGGATGCTGTTTTAGACTGAGGATTTTAACGTCCAGCGATAGATCAGCCGATATTCAGAAACACGATGTTGTGTTATTCGAATCTTCACCAATATTACAACATAAGGTTTAACAGTACACTAGCAGCGTTTAGCAGAAACTAAAACTAACTGGCGACTCCACCAGAGCTGTGTGAGGTTGTTAGTACGTTGTGTTATGGTGTTGTGTGTGCTGTGGTGATGTCGGTGTGGTCAGTAGCAGTTGTGAGTTAAAACCAATTTAGGATAAAACACTAGGGCTGGATGATTTCACTCAAAAATTCACATCACAATATTTTTGGACCATGTTTTGATGTTACGTTTAGATCTTTTCCTATCCAATTCTATTCAAAATTAAGTCATAAAATATGCACATTAACCCAAGAAATGCATATAAAAATTAGTGCACAAACGCTGATTATCTGACTGTGTTTAGCTTCATAAAAATTCAGATAAATGCTTAAATGTGCTCTATTAAAAGCCTTTAATTTCGTTTTAAAGAAATAAACCACAGCACAAACAAGTGCTAAAATATTTACCATGGCGTAGAGAGGGGGGTTTAGTCACCCGTGAGGACTGCATTTAGCATGTGCCCCAGTTGTGGTGGGTGCAGAAATGACACAACGCAAACTGGGTTTGGTGGAATCTATTGAACGATTAAATGACTGGCCTAGAGAACAAACGCACACGCAGACACACACCAACGGCAGCTCAGATCGCCGCCACAGATTAGCACTCTCTCACCACCTGTGTGTGTGTGTGTTTGTGTGTGTGTGTGTGTGCTGCACTGGACTTCACCATCCTGCTGTAATTACAGTATATGGAGGTTAATGTTGGCATCAGAGTTTCTCCTCGACCACTACACACACTTGTAAGGGCTAAACCTTATAACGTCATTACACTCGCACAGCTCATTGGCTTTCGTAGCGCCAGATTACCGCTAGAGCTCGGATGACTCCAGCCCGGGTACCGTATCCCCGCTCCACCCCCCTAGAAGTGTGAGATACACTGTACATCGTAGGGCTGGGCAATTACTAGAAAATGAATTGAAACAGACATTCAGAACCTCGTACCGACATCATCTCGCCCATGACGATTATTTCAATTGTTAAAACATTAATTAATGTGCTGGTTGACAGATAGCAAACTAATTTGAGAGACCCAGTAGATTTGACTGAAGCTGCTTTACTGAATCTTTTCAGTTATTTTTCTTTTTGTAAAACTGGAACACAGATGAAATCCACACACATTGTTACTATGATGATAAGGTTAGCGTCAGACGGAAACACTTCTTTATCCATTTGGAATTCATCTGCATAAAGAATGAAATTATTTGATAAGTAATGCATCTTTCTACACCTCATTTTGGACTCATTTTTGAGACGATGACAGTCCACACGATAAACTATGAAAACACGGAGTAAACGGCTGTATTGTGAGTGGAACGCTGGTTGTTTTTGTTGTTTATCAGCTAAAATTTTAATTTTGACTGTAATTAAAGGGGAAGATTTGACTAAACTGGAACGCTTTAGTGAATGTCGGACTTCCCTGTGAGAGACGCGCGGCAACAAACACATCGAGGAACACAGAGATTGCGAGAGAGAGCCGGCGTTGTTGAGGAAATTAAGCAGTATAATCAGGTGAACCCGCCCCAGGGCTCCATGGAGACATCATGATGAAACCAACTGGGATTTGGACCCTACGGACCTCAACTCAATTAGCAGCATAATACTGAACTAATTTCAGCTTAATGTTGCTGAGAGGGTCCTGCAAGTGGCCCAGTAACAACTCGGGATTTGAAAAAACATCCCTTGGACTGTTTTTGTATCTTTGCTTCTTTAAAAAACTAACGGTTCATCTTGAACTAATCCTTGCTCTGTTTTAAATGTTTGTGTGCCTGGTCGCCCAGAGGAGGATGGGATCCCCCTCCGAGTCTTGGTTCCTCTCAAGGTTTCTTCCTGTTAGAGGGAGTTTTTCCTTGCCACTGTCACCTCAGAATTGCTTGTCGGGGGTTTTAGGACAGTTATATGTAAAGTGCTTTGTGACTATGACTGTCGTTAAGAGCGCTATATAAATAAGTTTGAATTGAATATAATTTGCTTTTGGGCTTGTAGTGTGTTGTGCTGCTTGTTCTGCTCTTTGTCATTTCTATATGTAGGAATTAGCGCGAATGTAGAGCGAATTGAGCGTGCTCATACGCAAACGTTTACAGATCAGCCCTATGCCACCGATACCTGATCCAGCTACTTGAGTCGTTGAAGTCTCTAAACACAATTACAAAATGAGAAGTTAAATATATTTGTTTTATGATCCATCTCTTCCACAAAGTTCGAGTTCCAAGTTCCATCAGTTTGATGGTTCTACGCATGAAGGGTTGTTTTTTTAAGCTTGTCTAAAAGTACAGAATGAATGTTTTAATTCCGAAAATTCTTTTACAGTTTTTCATATGAAAGCAATGCATACGCGTGAAATGACAAAGCAGCTTTGTGATGGCCAGATAGAGGAGCCAATGAATTGATGGTTCTTGTCATACAAGTTCATTGAAATGCGTCTGATCGAAATACGAAACAGACAAATTCCGACTTTTATGAGCGAAAATACAGTTTGAGTGATGGATTATTCGAAATATTGTTTTGGTTTTGTTTTGCATGGACACACACCCTCATCCCTCTTTATTTCTCTCTCTCTCTCTCTCTCTCTCTCCTGCAGGGTTTCTTTCGCCGCAGCATTCAGAAGAACATGATCTACACTTGCCACCGGGAGAAGAGCTGCATCATCAACAAGGTCACCCGTAACCGCTGCCAGTACTGCCGCCTGCAGAAGTGTCTGGAAGTGGGCATGTCCAAGGAGTGTAAGTGACTCGCCTTCCACACTCATTACAGCGCCACCCTGTGGCCCTACGGACGTCGCGCTGCACATCTACATTCATCTCATTCTGTAGAACGCAGCATTTAGAACAAAAAATATACTAAAAATATCCACACGTGGCCCAATCCCAGTTGCCCTGCTTAGTCCTGCTCCCTAGATTTGGAGTGCCCTTGCCGCAAGGGGTAGCGGTTGTGATCTTCGCTTAGAGCAGGGCTGCCCAGTTCTGGTACTGGAGGGTCAGTATCCTGGAGGATTCCCATCGTACCTGGTGAGTTGGTTGTGGTGGACTTCTACCTGAGACAAGATGTCAGTGTTCTGAGCCCAAGTATGATGGAGAAACGTCCAGGAACTGGACACCCCTGGCCTAGGGAATGGAGGAATCACTTTAGTGGAGATGTAAAAGTGAAAGTGAACACAGCACAGCACACAGAGCACCACAACCCAATGTGACTTCTCCATTTGACCCCTTCCATGAAGGAGCAGTGGGCAGCTGCATGGGCAGCACCCGGGGAGCAGTGCTTGGGGATGGTACCCTGCTTACCTCAGCAGGACTCGTGTAATTCAGTGTAAGTCAGTAGCTCATGCGGTTTTTAAGGGACTAGCGGAATAGATATGTTTTATTCTTTAATACTCAATGCTTCTGCTTCTCGTTTCCCTCTGTGGCGAGTTGATGGTGAGTTGATGGCTTGATCACATGATCCTCACGACAGCTTCCTTATGGGTAGAATTAATCTCATTCATCTCAAGCCTGCAAGCAGTTGAGCGTTTCATCTCACACACAGCTGAACGCGTTCACATTAGAACTGCGTGGTATGCTTCTTTTATCGTTCTTTTCTTCCAGTTAAACCTTTGAGCCAAACTCTAAATGGTGAGAAACATCTTAATTATTTCACATTTCTCATAGTTCTCTTCACTTGAGCTGTTCGTGACCGAGAGAGACAGAAGAAAGAGGTTTTTCCTGCCCTTACGTCTGAACGCGACCAGAGATAAAAGCCGAGCGTTGGCAGGTTGGCCTCAGCACTGACACGGAGAAAAGAGAAGAACCGTTAATAACATTTTCTTCTCTTTACTGTTGCAAACCTCAATAATTTGAGAAAACTGAAGCGAAACCTTTTGAAACCTCAATTTTACTGGTCCACAACACACAATCCATCTGTTCTCCACACACACACACACACTCCTGTAGCTGCTGCCGAGCTGCCTGTGCAGTCGCTCCTTTAGATAGATGATTTCCTAAATCTCATCATCTCAGCCCAGGAAAACAAGCTGGCAGGGTTCTGCTTATGAGTTTGTGCAGAGTGTGTGTGTGTGGGCGCAGGCATGCGTTCATGTGTGTGTGGTGTTGTGAAAGATGACTTCCCTGTACTAATAGTTCTTTAATGCCTCCATTAGATTGTGTTTTCAGAGCTCATGGTGGCACCCGGCTCTCTGGGGACGTGTGTGTGTGTGTGTGTGTGTGTGTGTGTGTGTGTGTGTGTGCGGGGAGGGGTGGGGTGGGGTGGGGTATGTGTGTGGGAGGAGGAGGCAATGCCAGAGGCATTCCTTACTTTGTGTGTGTGTGTGTATGGAGAGGAATGAAAATGAAAGCGGGCTGTAATGTGAGAGGAGAGGATGGTGAATGTGTGTGATGTAATTGAATAGGAATTCACAACATACATCGTAATGGAAAAATGAATCAGATAGTGAAAACAGAGGGAGGAAGGAGGAGAAGAGGATGGAGGAGAGGATGGAGGAGAGGAGAGGATGGAGGGAGCAGCAGCAGCAGCAGCAGCAGGAGGAGAAGTCCCCGAATATTTGTGTTGTGATTTGTGGCGCTCATGAGAAATGAAGCGTCCCCTAAAGGCTGAGGCCTGGGCTGTAGTCGCTGATGATAAATGTGTTACTGTGATTTACTAACCTGCCCGCTAGTGCACACACACACACACACACACACACTTTCAGGTTTTTTTCCGCATAGAACAGCTCACGTTTTCCTATCTTTCAGGAGACGCTACGGCTGGACGATGTGACCTCGAATCAATATCACGATTAATAGAACATTTCACCTCAATTACGAGTCATAGACAGTTATTTTGGTTTTAGATTTTTGAAGTGAAAGTGAGTGATTATTTGTCATTGTGAACACACCACAGCATAGCACACGGTGCACAACAACCAGATGTGACCTCTATATTTGACCCATCCGTGAAGGAGCAGTGGGCAGCTCACAAGGCCAGCACCCGCCTTGTGGAGCAATGCTTGGGGACGGTACCTTGCTCATGAGTACCTCAGTGGTAACTTTACCGCTCCTTGGATTTGAACTGGCGACCTTCCGATTACGGGACAAACAACCCACCCGTTACGCCACCAGCTACCCCATAAGGCATATTCGCCTTCGTAACTCACTGACCAGGATTATATAAATGTGCTCAACTCTTAAAGCTGAGATCGTTTTCGTAATGAAAGAGTGCAGCTGGGGCAGGTGGCAGCGTAACATTTATAGCGTTGGCCCTGTGGTCGGACAGTCACCAGTTCAATACCCGGAGTGGTGAAGGTACCACTGAGGTACACATGAGCAAGGTACCGTCCCCAAAAGTTGCCCACTGCTCTCGGCCAATAGACACTTCATGGACACACACTAGAGAAAGAATCAACATGATTCCAGTTTTTAAAGAATTAACCAAAATTTTTTAAATAATCGTCCTGTGCAAGATTGTCGATTAGTTTCTGAACGTCAGTTTCGATTCATTTATAATTCAATGTCCAACTCTATTTAACACAGTTTGTGTCTTTAAACCATATTACAGTTAAATAAGGAATAGGTCCAATATCTTCATTTCTCTCTCTCTCTCTCTCTCTCTCTCTCTGTCTCTCTGGTCGTGTGTGTGTTTTACGTATTTGTTTTATTTGTATTATGTGTTTGTTTGCCTTTTGTCTTAATCCCAACCCTTCACCGTGACCCATCAGAGCTTAATTAGCTCAGGTGCGTTTGATTAGGGCTCAACTACGTTCTTCAGTGGGAAGAGAGCAAGGGAGGAAAAGAGAGGGAGTGGGATGAGTGTCGGGGCCAACAATTTGATTTACTGGCAGAATGAGCAACCAGAGATGGAGGAAGAAAATATCGAGCTGGATTTGGGAGGAAAGGAGGTGGCGGAAAAGAGACAGGAGAGAGAGAGCGAGAGAGACGTGCAGACCGAGAGACAGATTTTTGAGCTTCTTACAGCGTTTCGTCATGTGACAGGATTAGAGTTCTGCAGCCACACACACACACACACACACACACACACACACACAGCTTCATCACTTTTATTACCAGCTTTATCTGCCGACACTGCACACACCTCACTGTGTATACAGATTTAAATCTGACTTAGACTATTTCATCGTTATTATTATTATTATTATTATTATTATTATTATTATTCACTAAACATCTGCCCTTGTTTCCATTTTCATATTTCTGTTTTAATACATTATTGAACATGAGCTTTAAATCTGGTTGCTAATGTATTTTTGTTAATAATAAAATTATTAATAGTTACTTTTTTTTTTTTTGTTCATATCTCTCATTAAAATACATTATTGTTTTTGATTGTTAAACCAGATTGTTAATGCAATTTTTGATAATAATAATAATAATAATAATAATAATAATGCTTAAAAATAGTATTATTGTTATTATTGAATCTGAACCTCTTTTTGTCCTTGTTTTCCATTTCCATGTTGTTTATATATTATTGTTAATTATTTCTAAACCTGATTTCTAGTGCAATTTTATTATAATAAATTAAATTTTGATATTATTATTATTATTATCTCAAACTTTTCTCCAAACTTTTTTTTTCTCCCCTTGTTCCCCATCTGTCTAGTTTTTTTTTTTTTTTACATTATTATTCCTGATTTTCTTATTAGAACTCGTCCATCATTATTATATTGCTGTGGTGTTAGCATGACTTCAGGGCTGTAATATGCAGATTAAGAGCAAATTCGTCTGTGTTCTGAAAGTGTGTTGTTGTGGGTGTGAGTAGAGCGTCTCACTCCATCTAGCGGTGAGACTGGGGCAGTGCAGGACGAGAAGTGTCACGTTGTACTCGCGTAACTATATATGTGACAAATCAAGAATCTGGAGTCTTTCTCCCCACAACTGGTTGTAAGCAGCAGCAGGAGTTGGACCAGATTTACTCAAACCTTCATTGCCTTTGTTTTACCACTTTACTAAGACAGAAAGACTCTAGTCACCATGTTTTAAAGTAGCTTCTGTAGACTGGCCTGCAGCTTTTCCGGTGCGAGCGTTGACGAGAGATGGCATCGTTGTTCACTCTATCGTTTTGTGTCCCACAGCTGTCCGGAACGACCGCAACAAGAAGAAGAAAGAGGAGAAAAAGACGGAAAGCTACGTCTTAAGTCCCGACACGGAGCAGATGATCGAGCGAGTGAGGAAGGCTCATCAGGACACGTTCCCGTCGCTGTGCCAGCTGGGCAAATACACCACGGTGAGCCACAAGGAAGCGCCGGTGGCCTCAGCTAGAGCTGGGTTATTATTAGAACAGACACGTCTGATTAGGGGCTCAAGCCAAATCACCGATCCTCCTTTCATTTGTTACTTGGTTTTCCTGTTCTTTTAACAAACGGAGATGGCACAATATCTAGAGGGCGGCACGGTGGTTAGTGCTGCAGCCTCACAGCAAGGCAACAAGGTCCTGGGTTCGATCCCCGGGTCAGCCGTAGCGTCTTTCTGTGTGGAGTCTGCATGCTCTCCCCGTGTTCGTGCGGGTTTCCTTCAGGTGCTTCAGTCCAAAAGCATGCAATATAGGTTGATTGGCGACTCTAACTTGGTTCCGTAAGGTGTGAGTGTGATTGTGTGAGTTTAGAAGTATTTCCTGATATCAGTGCAGTATTTTCTTTCAGCTGATGAGCGTAAACAGTGACTAACTTTATAAACTTTATGGTAATTAAAACTAGACTATGTGAAAGCAGATGGTACGTGCATATGTATGCTTATTTATTTAGTTTTATTTATTTATTTATTTATTTATTTATTTATAGTTAGCCACATTTGTAACTATTACCGGACTCATGCTGACGCACTGCTTCCCCTCCTGTCCCTCAGAACAACAGTGCAGATCACAGGGTCTCGCTGGACGTCGACCTGTGGGACAAATTCAGCGAACTGTCCACCAAATGCATCATAAAGACGGTGGAGTTTGCCAAGCAGCTGCCCGGCTTCACCACCCTCACCATCGCCGACCAGATCACCCTGCTGAAGGCCGCCTGCCTCGATATCTTGGTGAGAGTCGGAGTCGGATGTGGTACCAAATTGCAAACCAGTGCCGAGTGCCAGTTTCCAGGTTTAATGTGGCTTAATGCATCATCACGGGTTGTAGACCTCGTCATAAGGTGTTTGAACACCTTTATCTTATTCCTGTTGACACTTTTATCAGCTGAGGGGTAGAAATTACATATTGTTGTGTAGAATTTTTTTCGCACTCAAGATACTTCACGTACATCAGCTCTGGAAGGCGTTCAGAGTGCCGATCAGTTTGAGTGCTTGGCACTCGGTGTTAACAGCTCCTCATTTTTAGCGACATTATTTGTCCCTGTATAATAATACGGATTGTCACTGAAAGATAAATTCTATTTAGGTGTTATATAAGTTATTAGTTAGCTTCCATGTGGAATAAATCTTGAGATTAGTGGATTTTGGGAATCAAACATTAAATGTTGCTTAAAATACACACAGACATGGACTTTTTTCACGATGAGAAAATGTCAAATAAATGAACCGAACCTTTAAATGTCACAGCCTCTGCATTGGGAAACAGTGCTTGGGGACGGTACCTTGTTTATGAGGTACCTTTACCGATTCGGGACTTTAACCAGAGACCTTCCAATCACGGGGCCAACTCCGTGACGTTACCTTGTGCTTCTGAAACATAAAAAGTTGAACAGCATTTGGGGTCCCACATTTACCGTGAGGTTGCCTCATGTACTTTTTAACGTGTTCCTGAAATCCATTGTCTGTCTTTGATGCGCTCTTTCAGATTTTGCGGATCTGCACCCGTTACACGCCCGATCAGGACACCATGACCTTCTCAGACGGACTGACGCTAAACCGGACTCAGATGCACAACGCCGGCTTCGGGCCACTCACCGACCTGGTGTTCGCCTTCGCCAACCAGCTGCTCCCTCTAGAGATGGACGACGCCGAGACGGGGCTCCTCAGCGCCATCTGCCTGCTGTGTGGAGGTACTGCAGCAAGTCAGGCTGCTCAGACGGACTGGTCACACATTTCGATGTGAGAATGTTCCGTGACCTTTAGGGCTGCAACAGTTTAACAGTTTGTAATCGATTACCAAAATAGTTACCAACAAATTTACTTACCGGGTAGTCGTTTACTTCGTTGCATCAGTCCTTGCAGCTCTGGTGAAGTTTGCCTTGTGTAAATTCGAACGCTGATGCAGTGTTGTTGCTGTCAATGCCCGTGCAGATCGGCAGGACCTGGAAGAGTCTGATAAAGTGGACGTGCTGCAGGAGCCGCTGCTGGAAGCGCTAAAGATTTATGTGAGGAAGAGGAGGCCTCATAAACCCCACATGTTCCCTAAGATGCTGATGAAGATCACAGACCTCAGGAGCATCAGCGCTAAAGGTACGGCTGGAAACGTGGCGAGTGATAAATCTGATGATGGGGTAGTGTTTTCTCGTAGTTTGCTACAATACGGTTTCAATTTGGTTTAGACAGCATCGATCGAAATTGAAAACATTGACCAGTTATAGTATATAAAGTAACTTCTCTCTCTCTTTTTTCCCCTCTCTCTCGTTCCCTTACAGGTGCGGAGCGAGTGATCACGCTGAAGATGGAGATTCCCGGCTCCATGCCTCCGCTCATCCAGGAGATGCTGGAGAACTCAGAGGGGCTGGAGGTTGGGCAGGGCGGCAGCGGCTCTCGGACCGGGGGCGGCAGCGGCTCTCGGACGGGGGGCGGCAGCGGCTCTCGGACCGGGGGCGGCGGCGGCTCTCGAACCGGGGGCGGCGGCAGCTCTCGGACCGGGGGCGGCGGCAGCTCTCGATCGGGGGGCGGCAGCAGCTCTCGGACGGGAGGCGGCGCTCCCCCGGGCAGCTGCAGTCCCAGTCTGTCGCCCAGTTCTGCACAGAGCAGCCCGTCTGCGCATTCGCCCTGATGCCGCAGGCGCCAGCCAACCGGCTCATCCAGTGCCGGGCAGAGACGCTTTGACAGGAAAAAAACGGCCCCTTAAAATAGACGATAAACCGAGCCGACTCGGGAGCAGGCCGCCTCGCCTTGAAGCAAATGCAAACACCGGCCGTACCTGGCCCCGAGTCGTGTCGAGTCGGTCCGGAACCCGAAACCGGGATTCCCATCTCGGAGCGTCGGAGTAACCGAGGACGCAAACTCGGCCGAAACGAAGCCTCTCCAAGACACTCTTACCCCCAGCTTCGTCCTCTCGTCACCCGAGTCGAGCTGTGACATTTGTTTCATAGACAAAGCCTGACTCTCTGTTGCCCCCGGCAACAGGGGAGGGTAGTGGGCGGGGCCTGGGGGCGGAGTTCTCCGGAATGACATTCTATGTTTTCGGATTTGCCCTCTTTGTTGATTTTTTTGGACATGTAAGAGGAGAGAAGGAAAGAGAGAGAGCAAGCTTAAAGACACAAGGACGTCCAGTGTCCAAAAGACATCAGGGACATTTTGAACTTTGCAACCTTCTGTTTTGTTTTTTTGTTTGTTTTTTCATACGAAAGATATATGAATATATGAATATCTATATTGAGCGAAAATGAGATGATTTGTCTTAGACGGAATAATCCAGGAAAAAAAAAACACAAAACGTTGCTTTCAAACTTGTACTTGTCTCGAGCTGATTATAAGTGTTTTGGCCGCTGATTTGTTCACCGCGGTAGACTCTTATCGGGTTGGGCTCCGACGTGTGCTGATTTGTGAAATCGTGATTGCTTTTGTTTTTTCTTTGAATGCCAATCTAGAACACAGACGTGGGTTTTGTGTCTGTCTTAACTCTGCATCTACCCCAGGGGTGTCCAGTTCCGGTCCTGGGGGGCGTGGTCGTCCTGAAGGTTTCCCATCCTACCTGGTGAGTCTCGTCTGGTGAGGATCTACAAGGTGTGAATGTTCTGCAAACACGTATCATGGAAATCCCCCATGACACCGGCCCTCCAGGGGTGCGTTTCCCAAAATCATAGTTAGCAACTAACATAGTGCAACTCTGCTTTTGGGAAACACACCCCAGAACCGGGATTGCCCAACCCTCGTCTAGAGCATTGTTGGGCAGTTCCAGTCGTGTAGGGCCAGTGTCCTGGAGGTTTTCCATCAGAAATCTTGTTGCATGTAGATGCTCACCAGAATGAACTCTCCACGTGTGATGGAAATCATCAGGATTACTGACGCCCCAAGACCGGAAGTGGACACCGCTGGTCTACACGTTCAAGCTTCTGCCTGATTAAAAACCAAAACCAATTCACTCAGTTGATCAATCCATCCATCTGGAGTGCGTTTCCCAAAAGGATAGTTGCTAACTACGTTAACATTGTGTACATTAGCAACTAACATAGTGTTGCTAACATAGTTAGCAATACGTTAGCAACAATGCTTTTGGGAAACGCACTCCTGGTTGGTCTTCCGAACTAGTTTAACTTAATAGCCTTATTTTTATGCTGCAGAACCCGAGCTGGCACGATTAGCGTTTTATGCCAACATCCAAGTACCTCTTTCAGTTGCTGGCAAGGAAGTGATCTTTGCTAGCTCACTACGAGTTCCGAATCACACTTTAAAACATCCGCTGGATCGCTAGCAAGTCGACAAGTTTGATGTTCTAGATCTGCGTTCTTAGATCCACGGTTTTTGCCATTCCACCATTCAGCACATCGCTCAGGCCTCGTCCAGAGACATATTTACCACGGCGGAAACCCGATCGCACCGTTTTGCGTAGTCACCACACACACTCTTGACACTGAACAAACCGATCACAAACACACACACACACACACAATGTGAAACAAGAGGAGTGACTTGGTGAACACAGTGATATTGGTGGTATTCGTAGCAGTCTTTGTTCGGGTCGGAGCATTCTGAATGTGAGATATTTTTTAAAGAATGAAGAGGTTCGCCTCGTAGCCTTTTAGTAAAGGGTCTGTTTTGCGTCAAACACAGCAGCAGCACCTCTTTCCAAGTCAGCATAGCTGAACACACAGTCACAGCAAACTGTAGACTCACCTCGGTAGATTGGGATTTGGGAGTGGTAGGCCTTGATGTTGGGAAGGTGAAGAAACGAAAAGCTGTTTTCCACATAAAGCATCACTGTGGAAGTCAAACAAGTGACACTCCACTCAATGAGGTTAAAGTTGCTTTAATAAATTTATGCAAAACTGAAATTTAGTGTAAGTAGGATGTCTGGTATTGGAATGACACCTAAAGTAAAGTATCTGTAGCAAAAATGGGGGTTCCTACGCCTTGATGTTCAACAGGTCAAGGAAAAAGGGTCAATAAAGCTAACGCTGCTTTAAAAAAACCTTTGAAACTGGACGTTCAGAGCAAGTAGTCTCTTTAAGTAAATTATCTGACCCACGTTTATGTCCAAAATAAATGTTTTCCACATGAAGCATTGCTGCAAAAGTCAAACAAAACTACGGACATGAAGGTACACTCCACCTAGTGACATAATGTTGCTTAAAACAATTGCGAAATTAGTAGGATTCCAGGTGTTATAACGAATCTGACCAACGTATTAAAAATTGGAGTTTGGCTAACGCTTCTTGTAAAAAAAAAAAAAAAAGTATGAAATTCAACAGGTAATTTAAGTAGGTTTTCTAGTGGGAGTTTCACTTCAAGTAAAGTATCTGATCAACATTCAAATTTGGAATTCACAGGCCTTGATGATTGTCTGATGAAGAAACAAAAATGTTTTCCATATGAAGCGGAAGCAGCAACACTTCATGTGGGAAAATATTTTTCAAACAGCGGACAGTTTAACGTTTGCCGTAAGTAGCATGCTCGATGTTGGAGTGTCACTTTAAGTAAAGTATCTGACAGTAAAAACTGTCTTTCGTTGGCCTTAAAGTTTGACAGTTGATGAGGGGAAAGAAATTAGTTTTCCACATGAAGCGGCACTGTTTCGTGCTGTTTACGGTGCAACCGAAACTGGAAGGCCTGCTAACAGAGAAAGAAAGGTCTCTGATAGTGTTAGAGCCTCACCTTCCCCTCTTTTCCTCCTCTTCCTCCTCCTCCTCCTCCTCCTCCACTCTGGTCCTGCCTCATTTCTCCTACAACGCCACTGCCTCGGTCCTCATGAACAATTCCACAAACCAACCAACAACACCACTGCCTCTGTGAGACAATCACTCCTCGTCTAGCTCCCCAACAGCACTGCCTCGGTGTCACACGTCTAAGGTGGAAACATGGATTCAGCTGGAAAAATCCATAAAATCTCAATTTTACAAGTGTCTATACATCGTTAGAGTCTGGAGTTGATCACCGCTCCCGATGCTGATTGCTTTGGTCGGGAAATTGGCACAATTAGATGCAGTTGCAATCAGCGAGTTAAGATTGGAGCTGGGGATTACTGATCCTTCAACAGTGCTTAAGAAGAAATTAGTTCTTGAAACCCACTTACACAGTTTTCACCAAGATTTTGACGTTCGCCAAAGTTTTCTACTTTGAGATTTATTGCTAAGTAAGAACAGAATCTGCGGATGGCGGAGAGCGTTCTTAAGCAAATTTTTTTGGCATTCATGTTTGTGCAAAATGTTAGCGTATTGGGGTTTCTTCAGTCAAAACAGGTGTGTGAAATGATACTTTCTTAAGAACAGACTGAAGGAAATATTGGTAAGTGAGGCCCAAAGTTCGGATTTGATGTGATATCAATTCACTTAAATGATTTTGTAATTTTAAATCAACATAATCTCCTCACTCGGCTCTTCTCAACTTTACAGTAAAGCATCTTTCAAATTTGAGCCTTGTATGAATTCGTGCATCATTCATTCATTAGGTTTTTTTTTCGGAATTAAAACCAAAACTCCCCCCAAAGTTTTTTTTATTTATTTCGCAATACATAAATACCATATTTATGTCGATATTTTTGGCTATATTCTCAAACATCACAGTAAGCTTAAGTGAATTTAGAATTCCGTGATGATTCCCGGCCCTAAAGGAAATATCAAGCCAGCTGTAAAACTCCAAAACTTTGCCTCACTCATTGTGAAAACTTGAAAGAGAGAAATTTCTCCTCATTGAGACGGACCTCCACTGTAATCCAGCTTTCCACTGTAGCTGTGTGTTGACGTATCATCACTGTACCTGTTTGCAATACCTCTGCCTCCCTCATTTCACTTCAACTATGCACACGACTTGCACAGACCTCGAGCTGTGGGCTAATCGACTGCGTCCAACCGCCTTTAAATTCTCCTTTAATTTCCCGCTCTTTCTGTTCTGCGCCGTGTTAAAGTCCGACTTCGGGAAGTGAAAATTCGGCCACGTTTTCCTTCATTGTTTTTGCTTAAATGTAAACGCCTGACTAAAGACCCTAAGACGAGATGAAAGGTAATGGGAATTTTTCGCATGTTGTTAAAGTCCTCATCAGCTTTCATTCGCCGCATCGGCGTCTTTAAGTGCCGTTTCCATTTACCCGACCACGTTAAATTATTAGTACTTTGCTGGAAGTTGGTGCCAGACTTTTCTACTTTCTGAACCTAGGCTTTGCTCTCCGTCTGTTTCATGTACATTTTGTATGATAATGCTGATGTGAGAGCATTGAACTCTGTAGATAAAAGCCAGAAGTTCACTGCCGACGAGCCACAACGTCCCTTTCACGCGAACGATGAACAGTTGGTCTCCAGACGTCACACAGCACAAGGCGTAGTTCTGTACTGTTCGAAAACTTGTTACACAGTCAAACGCACAAAAATGTATCAGTTCCCTGGATGATAAGAATAACATTTAATAATAAAGACTCATGTTTTGTGTGTTTCTCATCAAGATTTGATGCTCTTGTGCTCCTAACTTTAAACTTAAGCTGGTTTCAGTTAGTCCTCTAGAATGTATGGGTTCAGCGTCTCAACAGTCATGTGACAGAACGTGCAAAATATAGTACGACACATTAAATGCAAGTTCATGCTACAACTTTTATGCTGTTTGATTTAAAGAAAAAGGAAAAATCACCCCGGATCTCATTTACAAGGGAAGTCTCTGTGACGTAACATTGTTTATTCTGATTTTAAGGTTCCTTAAAAAGTGTAGTTCTCAAAAGCAGACTGTAGTAATTTTTACGTCTTTTACAAATGTTTTCTGTTTATAGACACTCCCTTAAAATGACCCTTGTCGTTCTAAAACGATCTACTGACAGTTTATTAGATATACTATATATAGTGAAAGAAAATTGGAAGTGAAATGTTCTGTTGATATATAACAATGTCCAGTCAAACACGTTGTACATTTAAAATGTACAATGATACAACTTTTTTTTCCTGTTGCGCCTGATGGGGAACAAGCCTGTATTTGGAGTAAAACAGTCAGGTTTTTTTGAACCCATTTTCAGTAAAACAGACCGTGGTGCTAAAAGCAACTTCCACACTCTTGACAGAGCAACTTCTTCCCTGAAATGAGTTTTTGCAGGTTGGGATGTCTGGTGTTGTGAAAAGGGTACGCTTGTAAAATTAAGTGCCATTACCAGGAAACAATGTTTGAGAATGTAATATGAAGGTTTGTGACCATATGGGACTAACTTTTATTTGGCCAGGAATAATTTTAGCTGTCAGTTGCCTGTGATATGAGCATTAGTGGTGTGGGTTGTGATGGAGTTGTGGGGTAATTTTCTCCATTCAACTGCTTTGAAACGTCTGCTGGCCTCTAATCCCCTATGTCAAATTGTGTTTAACTTTCTCCTTGTGGGTGTAGAAAATTTAGAAATTCACCTGCAATTTTTCGACATTCTGAACATATTTTTACATTCTATGTTTCATTTACATCAACATTATTATTCAGAAAACTTAAGACATATTTAGATCCAGGCAGGTCACAGCACGGCACAGCAGCACAGGAGTTCAAGAACCTTCACTACATCCTAAAGGACTGGTCCAATTCAGAAAACAAGTATGAGAGTGTTTAGTGCATGTAAGATAGACATAAGAGTATGAGGTGCATGCAGTAGTCAGAGTGCAGTACAGAGTCTCCAGCCTAGCAAACTACAGCAGCCTGACTAAAAGGGAAAAACGATAACACAGACATAAAGGCTTCCAGAGCCTTCCTTTGGCATGCCTCCACTCCACCTTCAACAAACCTGAGTGATCGAGTGAGAGTGGCAGGACGACAGTACTCATCCCTCCTCTAATCTCAATTACCATGAACCCCAAGATCTCACTTTTACCTGAAAAAATGGCCTTACTACCCAAAAAAGCATTGGTATGGGATTTGGTACGTTGTCTTAAAACCTAGCTATGACTTTCCTGGACTTGCTAAGTCGCCTCTGCATTTTCTGTAAAACATACCGCAGTGCTAAAACCACTGTTGTTGGTGCTGACGTTCACTGTCCTGGTAAAGCGACATCCTACCCATGTTTGTACAAATAGACAGTTCATAATGGTGCTTGTGACCCAGCCGTACCAAAATTCATGGAAGGTATCAATCAGCTACCTGAAATATGGATATACTGCTGATCTTAACACTATGATTCACCCAGTATGTTGCTTCTCCAAACTAGGGAAGCAGTAGAGTGACAAATGCTGTCACAGTCTTTCACAGTTTTTCTGTGGTTTCTGGTTTTTTTTTTCTTTCTTCTAAGAATGGTGCATCGAGTCCTGTATTTCTGTAGGGTCTTTATAACGTTCACTCACCAACCTGACGGGTACAAGCAGTTGTCGCATTTTCTTTGATTATTGAACATTAAGTGAAACATGTTTGCATGATTCTACTAACTGGCAACATTACATAACCGCAGGACAGTCATTTGATGTGGCAGCAGTCCAGTTTGGTAATTTCCTCTCCTTCATAGAACAGGAAAAGGGTGAGAGGCAACAGAAGCTCCACTACAGCAACAGATGGAACAACATTTATGCAGTAATGTGCCATAAAGCTGTTTATATTCCACAAGTGCACAACCTTTGTTACAGTATAACTGGGAGTCAGCCCAAGAAACAAGATGTTGAGACCTCATCTCATTTTAATTATAGGTAATTGTCTTCTAAATATTTATTTGCTCTATTAATAATATTTATTAATAATAATTAATAATTCCTTATCCATGCATTGTTTGTTAAGGTATATATGTATACACACTATATATGTTGTATTTTGAATGTTCAGATGGGAAATATAACACGCTTGGCAGAATAGAAAGTTGCGTATTACTGTTTATCTGATAATGATCTGCATTACTGCTTTGGTGTTATAGCACTTTAAATATATTGTTATGCTTGAGAATTTGTCTTCATATAATCATCCTGTGATGCTTCAGAAAGCATTTGTCAACAGTGACTTTTATTTCTTTTTACTTTAATTTACTTTGCAGTGAGATGACAGACAAAGCTGAAGCTTCATCAATGAGGCAGTCGAGTTGCAAAGGGTTATATTTAACAAACCACTGTTCCTTTTTGCAAAACATTGCTTTTGGATGTGATATTTTTACATTATGGATATGACTTGACCTAACCTATATCTTTCATATATATATATATATATATTTATCTTTTCACAGACAGATTTTATGATCATTTGTGAGACTATGTAGCTCTCAATTATATATATATATATATATATATATATATATATATATATATATATATATATATGTATGTAGTCTTGGGAAATGATCTGTCTGAATTATAGGTTATTGGTGTTATGTGGAGAGTTTGTGAGCGAGGAAGAATGAATATTCTGCAGCCTGGCATATAGCCTTTATGTGTGTGTTTGTAACTTTTTTGTTTGTTTGTTATGTGTTGTTTTTAATTTTATGTTTGTTGTCTTTATGTTGATAATGATTGAATGATATCTGTAATTTAGTTAATATGAAATACATTTAACTTTATGGGTGAAGTACAAATATGCACTTAAAGAAGGGGTTAATTTGTAATTAAGGTTTAAGTTCAATCCATGGTCTTGCATCCATTCTAGTCCAGTCTGCTCAATGCTTTTTTGACACATTAAGTGCCACAGTACATAGGAGCAACACACAGCAGGGCATATATCACATAATTATTGACACAGTTACAGGCTCACCTTGTTTTAGATGCTTCACACAAGACAACACTGCATGAACACAGCTGATGTGATGATACAGGAGAAAGATGATTTTAAAAAAAAAATGGAATATTCCCACAACAACATTGTGGACATTGGGATTACTGTTCATTGCACAGATACACTGTTTATCCTTAATCGTATCTTCCCTTTTCAGTTTCTTATAGTATTACCATCATCCTACCAACAGGTAAGTTTCCATTTCAGTTCATTTATTGAATAAGCATGTAGCTTTTAAACAAACTAAGAAAGGTTTAAAGATGTCATACTCAGAAGGGAAGCAAATGCTTGATGAAGATTCTCTTTCATTGATAGACTGCGCTGACTTTCGACTCGTCAGTGGTTATAGTGTCTGCTCTGGTCGAGTGGAGATCTACCATAATGGCAGTTGGGGGACAGTGTGTGATGATGACTGGGGCATGAATGATGCCAAGGTGGTGTAGACAGACGGGGAAGCCGTTAGTTTCCTGGCAGTGCCCACTTTGGTCAGGAGGGCCCATGGATGATGTTGGTTGTTCTGGAAGTGAAGTTCCCCACACAGTGTTTCATAATGGATTTAAGACTAACCTGTGGTCATGGTGAAGATGCTGGTGTTGACTGCTCAGGTAAAAAATATTACACAAACAGAAAAAAACATCATTATACAACAGACCCACGATATATGAGTATAAATAAACTATGGTCATTGACAGTTTTCTGCCAACAATTAATAACAATGATTTATAGGACTCAGAGACTAAAACAGATAAGAAAATTATCAGTCAATTATCTATCACTGCACAAGTGGCTATGGAATGGGTATCAAGGACTGATGCACCAACTTAACATGTTCAATACAAATATATAAAAGAATAATACACTTATACACACAGTGATACATTCAACTATACAGTCTCTCACTACATATAAATACATTCAATTTGTTGATGGTATTACACTTTAGAGGCACAACCGGCTGGTGAATGGAAATTGCTCTGGTCGAGTGGAGATCTACCATGAGGGCAGTTGGGGCACAGTGTGTGATGATGACTGGGACCTAAATGATGCGAAGGTGGTGTGCAGACAGACGGGATGCGGGGGCTGTTTGTGCTCTGGCAGTTCTCATGGTCAGGAGGGCCCAGTACCTTCATATAATGTTAATTGTTCTGAATTGAAAGTTCCTCACACAGTGTTCTATCCTGACTTGAAAAACACAACTGTGGTCATGGTAAAGATGCTGGTGTTGGAGTGCTCAGGTAAAAACAGGAAGTTACTCCTACTAGCTGATGAAATATGAACACTGATGAAAATGTTAGTGATATGATCAACTATCATATTGTTCTCTCTAGTACCCAGGAAACATTCCCACATTCACTCGGCTCTTCATACTCCGTTGTTTCTCCTGGAGAGGTTGTTCGGTTCAGCTGTACTAAACCTGCACATCCAAACTGCACGCCAGACTACCGCTTGTTAAGAAATGGACAGTCATAAAACCCCAGACAACTCAATCTACATTTACCGGAATGTCTAAAAGCTCGGATCAGGCTGTCTAGCTAAGATTAGCCCTACAGGAGTAGCACCAAATCAATGAGGAGAAGTTCTATTGATATCACCAGGTGAGTACTGAATATTATTCCAAGCAGTATCTCATAACAGTAATTGGAAGACTATTTTCTTAATTATATCCCTGATGTAGTATAATGTTATTACATGTTTAGGAAAGGCAAGTATATTGCATCAGTACACTGTATTTCCGAGTAGAATGCTAGAAGAAAAGCAATTTTTTAGCAAGTTCAATTTTTAACTTGAACAGTTACAGAAATATAGACAGAGATGGCTACTATTTGTTAACAAATGCCACTAATTATCTTTTGCAGTTACTTGACCACCTTTCTGAGTCCTCCTAAATGGTCAAATGGGAGAAGAAGTCAGTATCAGCTGCCTAGTAGAAACTCAGTACACGGTGGAACCTTCTCACTCTGCAAAGCTAAAGGTCTATAGAGAGACGATGAGAGGGAGCCTGTTACCTGTGTTAATGAAGTGGATTTTCTTCATGAGGGTCTACTACTGTCAGTACCAGACCACAGTGTTGACTCGTGATTTCAGCTTCCACAGTCTACTCCTGTTAAACCAAGGTCTGTTGTGGGAAAGATGAGTGCTTGGATTTTATCTAGATTTTACCTGCTACTCTTTCAGTTTGTAGCTAAATTCTCTGTTCTGTAGTGAACTTGCTGCAGCCACGCATCTCTGGGGACTCTACAGAGTTTTACCCGAGGTCTCAGGATCAGAGGTGACCAGAGGATACAGCCCATCAGTTGCTCCACTGAACCTCAGTATCCGGGAGGCTTGTTCCACCTGGTGTTTAGTGGCTCCAAAATCACCAGGACTCAGATAGCTGTTCACCACTCAACCACCTTCTTCTTTGCTGTGGCGGAGTTTATTCACCAGGAAACTACAGCTGTTATTACCATGAACGCGGTCCACAAGACTTTTACTCTCAAGCACAGAACTACTGATCATTGTTAAAGGTATTATCAGAAGCACATGATGTTTTAATAATATTTAACACCATCCTGATGATCCAAACCTGATGATATTTCTTTTCAGCATCTCTGGCTCCCCTTATTGGTTCTGGAGTGTGTGCAGGGCTGTTACTCATATTAGTTCCCGTCATTATTTGCCTTGTAAAGAAGTGCAAGGAACCCAAACAGATCACTGACGGGGCGGATCACAGACGCTGTGAGTTTTTGTTCACCGTTCTTGTCTCCCTTTACAGTATACAACGGCATATTTTTCTAAATCTGTGCATGTCTGGACCGTATTGTTATTAGTAGCCACAAACATTAAAAACATAGAGAAGAGACATCTAAATAAAGCTATAATATCTGATTAAGCTTCAAAAATGCTAATGCGTTCAGTTATCAGCCTTGCTTATGTTTTGGGCAGAGTGCTTCTTTCAACCAGTTAACTATCATATTTCAGGTCCCAACAGTACTGAGATGTGTGACGCAGGTGATTATGAAAATGCAGAAACCATTTTCCTCGAGAGTGTGGATTCAGAGGACTATGAACAAGATTATGTCAATGCAGAGGCTCATAAAGAAAACGTATCAGTTGTTAATATCTGTTAATAGTGAGGAGGAATACAAAATTGTATGGAGTATGATGGCAAATGTAACAATATCACTGATCCAGTTTCAAGGGTGGAGGCATCTATTATTTATTCTATATTGCATTTTTGAGTTATTTTGACATATTGTATTGTTGTATTTCAATTTCATGTATTATTGTTTGTTTTTAAGAGTAAAACAATGTTAAAACCTACCCTGCGGTGTGTTGACCCCTGCCAGGGGTTCCTGGGATAGGCTCCGGTCCACCCGTGACCCCGGTTGGGATTGAGGGGTTAGGATAATGAATGAATGATGAATGTTGAAATCATAACATATTTTATAATGTGCCAAATTGATTATTAACAAAATTTTAATTAGGAAAAAAAGATTTAATTATCAACCCAGCTTTCAGAGAACATTTACTATTTCTGTTATTCACTGCAGTGTAACTTTAATGTAACAAGAACACTAGGATTTCTTTCTAATCTGAATGAGAAATTAATTAATGATTTCTTAATTGCATCGTGACGAATAGTTTAGTCAGTGTAAGACTTTTTTTAAATTTAATATTCCTGAGTCAAATTCATTATTGTAATTAGTGATAAGAAAGACTCTCTCTGTATAGCAAAAATGATTTCTGCAGACTGCGTTTGTCCTCTCTAGTCTTCCAGGTATTTTCTATTACACATTGCCATCTGCTGGTGGAGTATAGCAGTGTTTCCCAGAGTAATCTTCACTGATTTAATTCCCAATTTAGACACGTAACTTTTTCTTATAAACATCTCATTTCACCCTTTCCATCTGATTTCTTCTCTTTTTTCGTGTTTTAATTTACGTTTCTCTGTATATATTACTTGACGTCCTAAAACATATTTTAATAACATTCTTAAATTTACTTGATTATTTACATTCTCATTTTTACACTTTTTCTGTGCCGCTTAATCTGTCAGTAGATAAATTGCTTATGTTTTCATTAAATGTACATATTTACATGTCTTTCAACATTTCTCTCTGTCTTTCTCCCACGACCCCTCGATTTCCCTCGTCACTGCTTCAGCACAGGCCACGTCTCCAGGAGGTTCGCATGTAAAACTGTCAAACTTTGCAGTTTCTTGGTTAAATTTTTTTTGAGCGCTTGATTTTTTATGCAACCCGTGACTTGAAACCACATTTAAATGGTTTGGTGTCTGTGATATCGTGGATATTAATATAATAATAAGTACAGCCAGTTCTTGTGTGTGTACAAAATGTTGTATGTTGTCCAGTAGATGGCGATACTATACTGGGGAATGTATGCTTTGACGGCTAGCTACGGGGATAACCGGTTTAGGGCGGATCCATTTAGCGCATTGTGGGGACCTTTTTGTCCCCTAAAATCACTTTTATCTGTTTTTTGGGGGTTTTGTGGGGACATTTGAGAGGTCCCCATGAGGAAAAATGACTTTATAGAAGATGTACTTGTTTTATTTGAGAAACAAAAAAGGTAAAAGATGTGCTTTTGGTTACTGAGGTTAAGGTTAGGGTTAGGATTAGGTGTAGGTGTAAAATTATATACATTTAGTCATTATGGGAGCCTATGGAAAGACCTCACAAAGTAATACAGAGACTGTGTGTGTGTGTGTGTGTGTGTGTGTGTGTGTGTGTGTGTGTGTGTGTGTGTGTGTGTGTGTGTGTGTGTGTGTGTGGTAGACGTGCCATGTAATAAATAAGTGTGATTCTATAAACATTCTGTGAACCATCTAGGCAATTATACGTTGATCAGGATTATACACGCAATTCTAATTGTAAAAGCAATAGCAAAAGCACAATAGAATCTAAAGCGTTTATTATACATACAATCTGAAATGACATATTCATTCGTTCATTCATTCATTCATCCATTTTCCGAACCGCTGTAATCCCGACTGGGCTCGCGGGGGACCGGATGTAATATGAGAATGATATTGTGAAATAATTGAACACATTTTGAAATACAGCTCATTATTGTGAAATATATTGCATTCTGCTATATATATTTACTTATTATTTTTGAAATATTATTTCATGGTCATTATTTTTTCTAACAACAGAGATTATTGCAGAGGCATTTTATTTAATTCCAGCAGTTTTTATTCCAAAACGTCCTTTTTTTCAAAGTCAGTCTTTATTTCCCCGATGGCCTATTTATTTCATAATGCGACTTTTCAGCAGAATTACTTCGTGTGTCAATCAGTGCCAGTGGGTTGGACCTGCACGCCTATTAGCTCATCCTTTAACATCCATTAGTTTTCCTGGATACCTGCTCGGCGGACCGCTCTTACAGCTCACAACGACTTGCTAGGTCAAAGTCCCAAAGGATGGCGGACTGGCATGAACTTCACTCAGTTCTGCTTATTTTATCAGATCAGATAGAGAGGGATAATTTACCAGTAGATACTGTTTTGAGTCGTTTAGATGATGTTTTTGAAATGCTTGGGATGATAATTGCTCTTCAAGGTGTTAGTGACACCAGTGGTGCAATTGAGCACCGTGTCCGTTTGGAATACACACAAGAAGAACTGTCTTCACATGTTGGTCGTCCACGTCTTGAAATCCCGGGTGCAGCACTCAGGACTTTAGTGCTGTCCTAGATAACCATCGGGGTTATTGCTGATATGTTTTGTGTCACCGAGCACAATTCGGATGAGAATGACGGAGGAAGGTCTAAGGTAAGTTTACGTAGGGCCCTCTGATTTCGATGCGGAAAACGCAGACGGAATCGCGGAATTTAACAAATAAAATGGAATCCGGTGTAAAACGCGGAATGTCGTATAATTGGCTGATATCGGTGTGCAATGCAAAGCAATGGTTTCTAATCAGTTTTGGCCGCTGCAGCCCCCTGTACGTGTTACCTGTTGAGGCGGGACTTCCACACACAAACTCACAGACGCAGAGGTGGGAAACGTCCACGGTCGTGTTAGTGCTAAGTTTAGAGCAGAACAACACCCAAACGATTTTTATGAATCTGGAGGACAGGTTAATGTTTTACCAAAGCATAAAATGTTCTGCTGAACCCCAGCACTTTGTTGAAGTATAATGGCTGAATAACAGCCATTTAATCAGATTTTTTCCCTGTCGCATTGTTCTTTTTTCCCATCCACTCTATAATTAGACACTTTTTAGGTGAATAAATATGATTATAACGTAAAACAGGGAATTCAGAAGAATAAAAATGGAAGAAGACTGGGGGCAGAGTTGACCCACCAACAGTCCAGTCTACTTATTACGTTTTGTTAGACAGCAGGCTCGTTAGTGACTCAAATAGTATAGAGTTGAATATTGCATTGCTGTTTGTAGCCAGTTGTTCTGAGATAATACCTTTTGGCACTAACATATGTGGAAGCTGTACACATAAAGTTGATGTCAAATAGCCAGTTTATCTAAATGGTTTTGTCTGTTTCAGCAGTGTTATAAATATTGTCATTCTTTCTCTGGTGTCTTCATTAAAGCTAAAACAAGAATACATTTACTCCCTCGGTTCTTTCAGGATGGTTTGGAAAACCTTGTAAATCTTTGTTGAAATTTGCTATAATATGATAAATTGTTTTTTGTGCAGAAAATCTGATAGGTATTCTTCTATTGGAGATGAAGATTTGGATGCAGTAGTGCTGGATATTCAGCGTCATCACCCTAATGCCGGCTGCAGAATGATGATGGGACATCTACGAGCCAGAGACATACACATTCAAAGTAAGGTGATATTGTTTAAATATCCAAACAGCGGTTTCAGGCCTGGATAGCATGTGTCAGTGTAGCCGTGATGTGATATTTTAAAGTTTCCATCAAAAATGACTAGCATGTCCTTATCACTGGGTTGGAGACATATTGCAGTTATGTTCCTGTTCTCCTCCTGTTTGAACCAGTCAGTACATGATTCTCTCTCCTCAGTAAATCTGTAAAACACCTGGATACTTACCTGAAGCAGTGATGATCTGTCGCATATGCATTACAGTATTTACAATACAGCATTTTTGTGGTTACTAGTACGAAGACATTATCAATCCAGGGGTGATGTTGCGTCAGTTATCTATTCAGACTGCAAGCCTTCATCAGTACAGTGTGCCAATACCAAATCACCTTTGGCATGTAGATGGAAATCATAAGTTATCATAAATGTTATCTTAAATGTAGTGTCATATAAGGCAATTTACAGGAAAAGCTGTAGTCATGTCTGAGGCTTAACATTGTGCATGTGATTCCTTGCACTACAGATCTCTCTGTAAAGTGTTTAAGTCTCCCTGCTATGGTTTATTTTGCATTTCTGTTTTAGAACACATTGTCACTGTATATAGAACTCAAATTTTAGTCTTAAATTTTCTTTAATGGTAATATTCTTCTGCAAAAATTAAAAATGTAACTGTGTTGACATGACAATAATGGTTCTTTTATATTCGTGTATATTTCTGCCTTGACAGATGGAGATTTGTTGTCCAAGGAGGAACAGATGGTTTTTCCAGGTTAATTGTCTACCTTAAAGCTGCCACCAACAACAAAAGTACAACAGTTTCTGATCAGTTTCCTGTCAGAAATCAGATAATATGGTATTCCATCATGAGTCTGGTAAGTAGTGTTATGACCACTTGCCCCTTGTTGTTTTATTTTAAGGCGTCACTAGAGGGCGCAAGGGAACTTAAGGTTAGAGCTGCGGTACAAGAGAAGAAAGGTCTCTTGTGCGTTGTATAGTGCTCGCTTCAGAGCAGCATTTAAAGTTTATTATATCGTGAAATTGTGTTTAGCCCCCCTTTTTTTTCTTGGCAATAGCGGGACGAGGTACATTAAATTTATAATGTATTTCATGCTGTTGTGTTTACTTCTTATTTTGTGGAAAAGTAATCCTGTTTGAGAGCATCACGCTGTTTAATGCTGTTACGTTTATATTGTCACATATTGCATACGTACTGCTGGAATTTAATTTCTGTTACGTTTCTTTTGTATAGTTTTACGGTGATAAAGGATGCAGTATGGATAAGGTTGAGTGTGGTGCATTGAAGTGCTGTGATGTAAAGGAGAATAATAATCACGGCATTATTTAAGTTTATTGCACCAAGGCTTAATAAAACTGTAAACACCCGTCAAGACTCTCTGCCTTATATTTCGGATGCCAAAGGGGCCGCTACAAGTAGTGTAACAAATACAGTATGCCCAAAATTCTGTATCGAACAGTAGATATATTCAGAATGTTACTCTAACTTGGATCAAAACTTCTTTTTTTTTCCAGGTCGGACAAAGGGGTGGAAAATGTGAAGCTTGCCCATTTCATGGTCCAGACAATGGGGGACAAGAGGAACTCTCACATTACAGGTAGAAGTGTTCACAACCAGCAGTAAGGACAAGTAAATTGATGGCCTGTTTTGCATTGTTTCACACATGCACTTGTAATAAAACAAAAATGGTTTATGAGCACAATTGCTTGGTTTCACGGCACATGGATTAACACTACACTAATAATTGACTTAGAAGGCTGGTGATGTAGGTGATGAACTTTTTTTTTCACTGTGTGAGCATTGAGTGTTTGTGGAGGGATGTGTATGAAAATGTCCTTGATCTTTTCTACACAGTCTTCACCCAGCTGGAGATTCAAGGACTACTCAACCCTGGTGAAGAAATTGACTTGTTTTCACTGCACAGATGCTTTTTGCATCACATTCAACATCATCTTCAGACACTCCAGGCAGCAGGGAATCAGCACGGACTCAGAACAGCAAACAGCTATTCACCTCTGCAGCTCTGGTTGCTGCACAGAAAGGAGGGACAAGATTTGTCACAGGTACATGAGTATTTGATCCATATTAGTTATTGTATGTAAAAATCTGCTGTCTATAGTGGAGATGAGTTTACTTCTCCTGTGCCAGTTGGTGCACCAAAACATTTCCACTTAGAGGAGAAAAAATATGTCTGCAAAGCCATTCTCTCCTTTTATCCTATCTACCAGGTGTCATTTACCATTATCATCGTATTAGAACTAGGGATGCACCGATACCACTTTTTTACAAACCGATACGAGTACGAGTATTTTTATTTGTGTACTTGCCGATACTTCGTAGATTCTTAGATGTAGTGGGAGGCAGATTTTATTTTCTCCTTTGCAGATTATAATAAGGCTAAATAATCAAATCATTAACACAAGGCTATTCCACGCCAAAAATAAACAGATCTTTCTGGTTGTAACAAAAAAAAGTGTCATCACATTAGACAAAATGTAAATATAAGCAGATAAATGAAATGAAATGTACTGCATAGTTAACACAGGCAACTTAAGAGTCAGCAAAACTTACTCTGTTGACACATTCAGGGCTCCGGACAAAAGAAAGAAGTTAGCAGCCTGACTTATATTTACATTATGACTAACGCCTCCTCGATATTGATTGGCTAGCAAGAGAGAAGTGATATTGATGAGCAAAGCGCTGTTCTAGAAGTTGAACGGATTTCAACTTGAAGCACTCTGAGCGCTGCGGTAAAAAAAAAAACCTGTCCACCAAATGCTTTTTTTGCGCTGAGAGTGGATCAAAACCTCACTTCCAAAGCACTTTCTCGGCGCTTGTTGTTGCTAAGTTACAAAAAGCGTCGGGAACTTCCGTGTTCATTCATATTTCATATAAACATTGTAGCATCTTCTTTTGAATTCGGAAGTTTAGATGCTGCTATTCGGCTCCATGGTAACGCGGTCTTCTTTTACTAGCTATGGATACAGCAGGATTTTTATGTTTATTTATTTTCCCCGCAGGGGACGTAGTCATGACGGCCACCTTAACTATAAAGCGTTGCGGGAAACGCTGGGGCTGAGACTATCTGCGCATAATTAAAAGCAGTTTCTTGCTTCTTAAAAATTTTTTTCCCATGGATTGGGAGAGACGGTTGCCATTGGTGACTGGAAAGAACAAACTAGTTGGAAAAAAAATCCAGTCGCACTGGCGAACATTGTAGTCACCATCTGGCGCCCTGGATTTCACACAAGCTTGTGGGCAGGACCTCTGAACCTAAGTTTCTGGATCGTTGTCTCCCCCTAGACATCGAAGTCAGGTAGGACAACAAATTACATCGCCCGACTACGACGTTTGTTGTAGTGAAGTACCACTGAGTGGTATCGGTGCGTGGTATCGGCAATTATTTTCGAGTACGAGTATATTAATGAAGTATCGGCCCGATACTGGTATCGGTGCAACCCGATTAGAACACTGTGTATAGATGACAATAGTTTAAACAAAGTAAAATTTGTTATACCTGAAGAGAACTAATTTTGACCTAGGATTGGTGCTTATAAATTGCTTGGTAGCCGGTGCCTAAGTAACTCACATAGGCCCACACAGACGCAATAGGTCCATCTAGGACCAGCTGCAAGAAAACACCTCTTCAGCTTATGTTTGACATTTGGATGCTCTTTCAGGTTGATGAGGATTATGGTATGGACTGGACAGGACCACATAATCACCGCCCTTCAAATGAGATCATCATTCCTGAGATTCAACTCCCACGTGCACTGAATGAACGAGAGCTTGCTGTTATACCAAACACCAATGTTTCACTCAGTAAACCTTTGGATGTCTACTGTGAAACTGCTCACTCACTCAAACTTTTGTTTGATACCACACCCTAACTCTTCAAAGTAAGCAGATGCAATATGTTCACACCCTTTTTCTTGCATAACATTTATAAATATATTTCAAAATCACTTAAGGAAAGACACTAACATTTAATCAGGAGTATTTTTTTTCTTTTCTACGTCTGTGGCTCGAGTGCAGACCTTTGTAGCTAATACTGACTCAAAACCAAGTTCACCAAGTGTCACCAAGTTCATTTTCAAGAAAACAGTGAGTAACTATTAAAAAATTGTTTTAAACAGCTGTTACTTTATTGATAGTAATTTCTTGGCTGGATGTACAGTACGTCAACTCTGAACAGATTTAATAGAATGCACACAGTACAGTGATGTAACATCTTAAATAATTCTAATAACTTATTTCCTACAATACTGTTCTATATCAGCAGCAAACAAGATATAACGTGTAATTTATAATGTACAGTGACCGAATGATTGTTTTCTGAACTTTTTTTGTCAGTTTATATAAATAAAGCCATAAATGCTCAACTCTACCGTGTATTTTTCACTGTCAGATGTATTTAAAGGAACTAGAACTGTCAGTATCTTTGAACATTGACTACAGTAATGAACAACAGTAATGTGCTGCAAGAAAGAAAACATTGCATAACCTTACCATGTGGTTATGGAATCAGTACAAAACTTAGACTCAATCCTAAACCAGACCAAAACCTGAGTCAGTAGAGTTGAGACACCCCTGAATGTCCATCAGAAATGACTCACAGTTACAGCAGTGCGCATGAAGACGTAGTACATCAAAACAGGTGGAAGACTTTGGAAGATTGCTGCTGACCACTTCCACAGTCGTTTCTCTTGGCAGGACTTCACATCACAGAACTTGAGGAGGGCTTTTTGATGTGCACAAGATGCTGCAACAAAACACTGTTTTGAACTATAATGACATCCTATATTCATTATTACCATAAAAGATGACCGCCTACATACAGGGCACCAGACATACTCCATGGATAACATATGTTCACAAGGCAGCATGGAGCAAATAACAAAGCAAAATTATACTAAAGTGTACTTTGTTAATGACCACAGATCACTGGACTATATGTAATTTACCGAAGTATAAACAACAGAGAACACACAATAGAAAAATACCTATTGCGGCAGACTTACCATTTTCAATGACGGACCGAAGGTACCCCGCTACTCTGCATTTGTCCTCAAGAAAGCATTCCTCCTCATCATTATCTTCATCCTCTGTGGCAGGCCACACTATTCTTTCAGTGCACCTTGAATAAATGCTGCTAGAAAAAATTTGCTGAATTTGTTCACATTTTATAGCTTTACTAATCTTGTAGTCTTAAGACCATCAGCAACATTTAGATGTATTTTTATTAAATGTGACTCTCCACAGCAAAACCAGTCACTTGTCACAACAGAGGTTTCCGAGAAAAACGAGCGTTTATGTTGCGTGGGGTAAAATGTTGGATTTTTTGTTTTTAGTGTTTTGAAACAGTGGAAGGTCTATACTGTACTGTTGTGAATAAATTTGGCTGAAAAACTTACCCTTTCCATCCTAAAAACGTGACTTTCTTGAGGTGAGGAATTCAATTCCAGCAGAATGTTAAAAGTTTCTGTTTTGACCGCTCTACTCCAATATTTACGGTAAATCCACTGGTTGACTAGCGTGAAGATATTTCTCCGGAATCCATCTTCGTCTCCCGAGTTCAGTTAACCTAACGCAGGTAGGCTATTCGTGTGGCTGTGAATGCAGCGTAGGCTACCGTAAATACAAACGTAGTCAGGACCGCACCAAGCGTCTGTGAGCGCTACATCGATAGTCAACTTCAAAGGCAGATTTCTCCGTTTCTCACTTGGCGTGACAGGAGAAACCCGACTCCTTTGAATGTTGATATCTCGGTCATATGTCGTCCGATTCATTCGATATAGGCATCGTTTTGAAGGTTGATTTATGCCCTTTCATGGAAACATAACTCAATTTTGAAAATTTGCGACAACCAACTGGTTTTGCCGTGGAGGGTCACAAATGCAAACCAGCTGTTCAACTAACCCAAGCACACAAAATAGTACATTGGTGTTTTGTGTTTTACTATTTAGATGTTAAATGATGTGACCTTACCTCACAACAGGGAGCAGTCTCTGATTTCCTTGGTAAGAAAAGAGGAATGATGTCTGATTTTTCTGTCAGAAGCGGCCATACCATGGTGTCCTTAAGCCCTTTCCTTAGCTGCTTGACGGCTTGTTTGTGTTATGACCTACAACGGTGATACCAAACCAAAACTGTGAAGTTGGACTCACACACACTTCAAATATTAGATACTTAAAGAACATCCACTGTAGTAGTAAAAGCATTTCAAAGGGTCTCCAAAGAGATTTTTTTATATGTATACGAAAAATCTACTTATTCACATCTGAAGTTTTGATGTGCTTTTCTATTTAAAATTTACATTTCTTGGGGAGAGCAAGTCAGTACTTACAGCGTGGAATAGCAGACGTTCATACAGCCACATTCGATTGGTTTGTGTGACACCTGGTAGGTCCCAAGTCAGAGCTGGCTCGAGAACATTTCTTCATTCCTGTTCTGTTAGTTCAGCACTGCCATTAAGCTAGGACACAGAGGGGGAAAAAAAGTTAGTAGTCAGTTGTAGTGAGGGCTATTTAATCATGTCTTTAAACTAAATATTTAGTGAAACAGTAATTCTTCAAAACAATAGTACAAAAATTCAAACCAGCTGAATAGTGCTGGGGTTATCAACATCAGGGCAATCCTCAATCTGAACTGTAGCTGTTCCAGGTGAGCCACCAAAAAGGACATGGATGATTGCAGAGCTTATACCAAACACACATGGTCCACCATGAATGAATGAATACCCCATTATTCTTCCTAAGATCAAACAAAATAAATGCACTGTCAGAACAGACTCTGTGAACTGATTATTTAGGAAAACTCATAGAAAACACACTCAAATGTTGTTTGTCATTTTGCTGTGTTTTGTAACTGTATTCAATGTAGTTTTCGTCTTTATATTTACAGTTAGAATAATGTAACAAGTAATGTTGCACCTTTACAGCTGCACGTGAACTATTATTTTGAATTACTCTTCCTCTTATTTCTGTACATTACCGTCTTACCTGCCACCAAAAACATGTCACTCTCAAACAAGGTCTGAGAAGTGGATGGAGTCAAGTGATCTGGCTCACCGTCAAACAGTCTTGTAACATCTGTGTTCCCTGAAAAGAGCACAGCTAGGTTATTTTTGTATGGGAAATCCAAGCAGCTAACTCTCATTTACATCACAAACACATAAAATATACTTTCTTTACATGATGCAATATTCTCTTATTTAAAACCCTATACATGTTCCCAGTCTAACTATAAAATACATACCAAAATTCAAATGAAAACCAGACTGTACTAGAGAAATTGCCTTTGAGAAGAAGAATCTCTTCACCCCTTCTCCAACAGCAACATCCCCTAAAGGAAGAAAAAAAAAACTTATGAAGTTTCTGATTAGCCAAACAATCACTGGATCTCTGTTGTTTTCCCAATACAGAGACAATACCTTTCAGTCTGCAGCTGACAGGGCCTGCCCACTCTACACTTGGGGCTTTGTAGAGGGAGAGAAGGGTTCTTCGTTGATCCATAATACTTTCCCTCAAGTCCATTTGCAGACTGCCTTTCTGGTCTCATACTTTAAAAGTAATTTGGATTTGTACAGCCAGGCTGCTCTGTTTGCATCTCGTTCACATTTCCACTCTGAAAGATACCCATTTGCATGGATCATACAAATCAAGTGAAATAAATTTAATCCTAGTTGAATATGTAATTCATTGCCTGCTATGTTCCTAACTTTATTTCTGTGCTATGACTACCTGGATTTTTCCCTTCAAGTGACTTTTCTTCATCTTGATGAGATGCTGCATCCTCCTGCACTGCCATTTCACCTGACGATTGCTCTGCTCTTGCCAAGACTATGGTGGATTCCAAGATGATAACATCTGGTTCCTCTACCCCGCTGGACAGATTCAAGGCATTACTCTTGCTACAGCATGGGACCTCTGCCCTTGCTGTGGAACTATGGGCCTGCCTAGCCTGACTTTCAGTAACAGACTGAGGTTTAGCACCACTGAATGAACTGTGAGAGGGATTAGCAGAGATTTCAACATCCATCACCAATATATAAAGTGGATTTACTTAGTTTCTATGCTGTATGTATAAATGTACAAAAAAAAAATCAAAGATTTTTCCTACCTTGTGCATTTAGTGATGTGATTTTTCATTTTATTTAAAGGAATGTTAGTGTCACAATTCAGGCATTTTGTGAGTGGTCCTTGTTGCTAGAGGGTTGTCAGGCTCTACAGACAATGTAGAACAAAGCAGAAACTTCAGGCCCAACTTCACCTACTGCCAAGGTGTATGGTTGAGTGAAAACAAACTGAAAGGATCAAATTTCCAGAAACACATGCAGATTGTAGAACAACATTATTGTAAGACCGATGCATTTCAGCTCTTTGTCTTTATCAGAGTCTACAGGCAATATGGAAAAGAAAAAATAACATACATCTATGATAAAAACTGTCATAATGTGATTAAAAACATTTTGACAGTTCTGCAATCTGATTTACCATTGTGAACATGAAACGGAAACCTCTTATAACAATTTCTAATATACACATTATTACTCATGTGCAGTCATGTTTCTAACCACCTGACAGATAAAGTGATGTGACACATGGTTATGCTGAGCCAGCCATTTGAACTAGTTTATAATTACATTACCCAAGTTATTATAATCACTCACGTCCTCCAAAGCAACACTTTTCGGCACTGGCCTTATATAGATCAATGCTTGTCCAATTCCACTCAATGGGCTATGGGGATATCGCACTGTGTATCCAGCGTCTGGGTTTGGGATTGTGCATAGGTTACAGCTTCGTGTTGTACCAGAGATTCTCAGCAGTTGAAACCCTCCTGTGTTTTTTAGCTGAGGGAAGGTCCCCTCAATCTTCGCCTTTACCATTTCTGGATCATCATCCCTTCCTGTAAAACACATTACTTACCATG
>JAVGVS010000353.1:360221-441795 GCA_032718565.1 Distichodus sexfasciatus | reverse complement strand
CACAGACACCCACTCAGTGGATACATTTAAGGATGTAAAATTATATTATAATTTTATAATAAAATTAAATACAATTATAATATTTAAGCATTTATGTTTTTTTTTTTGTTTTTTTACAGTTCTATAAAATGTATGATGTTCTGTGGATTCTCATTGGCCTAATTATTAATGTACATCCTAATTTTACCCCTGAATTGTATAGGGAATAACGTTAACTATTTAAAAAGTAGAATATTAAGAAAGTTGTTCTTTATGATGAAAAACTTGAAGAAAGTTATTATATAAAGAGAGTAATATTATCAATGCTTAGTCTCTCTTACAATGATCCGAACATGATATTTGTAACTGCTGTCCTTATCTACGGTCATCATGAGGTGTACTTAAATGTTAATAAATAATTCCTAACTATAAGAATAAATCATAGCTTATATCCGTTTACTCTTTATTTTACCAATATTATACATTTATGTTTCAGCCCTTTAAACAGACACCTGAATTATTTTACTCATGTACAAAGAAATGTATTTTCCCAAAACATTACTGTACTCATTATACTTTATCCACGTTTTGCTAAAGTATATGTTTTACATGTAATATAATTTACATATTACATGTTAATATTATACTACGTATTACATGTTTGTGCTAATATTACATATTTATCCTACAATTAATTTTATACTGCTTTATGTGTTGTCAAAAATTCTAATTAGATTTAAAACAATTTACGTGAAACATTTACAGCAAAGAGTTAATGTGCAGTTCAAAGAGTTTGTAAGTTTGAGCTGTAAAATATGTATCAACATGCAATACACTGTAAAATAGCACAAGGGCATCCAGAAGAAGGTTGCTGTATTAGTACTTGTTAAAACGTGTGTTAAAGCAGAAATGTGAAATACTGAAATTCTTGCAAATATAATAAAAAATGACATAAAAAAAAACATTCGGTACAGTCACTTTTAACTGGTTACTACAAGAGCGCCATGAACAACGGACCTGTTTTTCAAGCACATTCTTGACGAAAATTACAATACTACATGGAAGATAAATGTCAGTCTTTGAAAAATTATTTAGCTAACCAAGAGACCAGCCTGTTCGTTTTCCCAATGATCGGCAGACGAAGGGAGACATCGTTTACTGTCTTAACAGACATACAGTAAGAAAACACATCCTGACGCACTATAAAAGATGCCAGATGCTATTTCGGAGGCTTGTTTTACATGTAGGTGAACCCAATTAAAGCACAGACGCTCCAATTAACCATCTAGCCGTCCTTCTGTTGAGAGTGTGATGACTAGCGAAATTGGAATCAGATTAAGTGAACAAAGTCCTGAAGAACCATTTGCTGAGTAGCATGTATCACACATTCAAAACAGAGACCCCTGCCATGCGTCCCGCTAACAACACCTTCTCTCCATGATAATAATTCTCTCTTCCTCTGCTTATTAATTTTACTGCAGATTATCTGCTCAGATAGAAGATGCTTTCAGGACGGACTTTTAATTAAGTGTGTGCAACGTTTTTATAAGCAGGCGTGTAAAACTCAGGCATGGCATAATATGCCCGATTCTGATTACTCAAACGCAGGCCAATCTCGTTAACCCCTCCACTGTTGGAAATTTAGTGTCATTCAACCACAGAATAAGCACCGAATCTCAGCAACTGAGCTCCTCATATGATCACAATGTCACTTAAACTGGGGCGAAGACAAGAAGCAACGGGGCTTATTTTTACACACTCACTAACTCCATTAAATCTTAGCAGGGCCAGTTTGCTGGCACAATAAGAAGCCAAATAATAATGGTTTAATATCAACTTATCAAAGGTTCTGCCTTTTTTCCCCTCATGATGAACGTGCTTCAAGGCGA
This sequence comes from Distichodus sexfasciatus, assembly GCA_032718565.1. Lineage (NCBI taxonomy): Eukaryota > Metazoa > Chordata > Actinopteri > Characiformes > Distichodontidae > Distichodus > Distichodus sexfasciatus. The sequence continues at coordinate 439,927 of JAVGVS010000353.1, read as the reverse complement.
CACCTGGTGGCTGTGTTGAAAACGGGATATCATCCAGTAAAGAGTGAATTAAGTGCTGTACGGGGTTTGAGAGGTCGAATTGAATAATGGATTTTCCTTTTTTGGAGTAATAAGCTTCCATGGTTGGCAACCAATAGAATGCAGTAAATCTAAATAGAACGGCTTGCTCGTCTCCTTGAACCTCAGCTGAACGTTTGGCTTTGTCATCTCATATTAATTGACTCATCCTAGCATTTTATTCCTCGATTTTTATTTTCACAAAAGATCTGAAATCCACAACCTTTCAGTTATCATCTTATGATTCATGGAATTATAAATCAGCACACCTTATAGTCCATTATGTGTATCTTTAATTGAAAGAGGTAATATTCTAGATGAAGGATCATCTGTGGTGGCTTCCTTATACTGAAGACACATCTTTAAGGGTGATGGTTTCGTCTTTGTTGGTTGAGCATTTATATGATCTGAATGTGGCATATTAGATTTTAATGACACTTAGATTCCTAAAAAAAAAAAAAAAAGCTATAAGAGGTGGAAAGTCAAGTATTGCTGTGCTCTACATATGAATTTTGTGCAGACAAGTGCTTTTCAACCTTGCATTTCATTTGGATTAAATGTGAGGAGAGAGTTATTTGTGGGGTAATGGTACCACCTGCTGGATAGTTAGGTAGCCTAGGTTGGCCATTCTGAAAATTCTGTGTCAAAAAGTATGATTTTTTTAATAGCATTTCTCTTTATTTATACTGCATTATTTACTTTAATATTTAAATTCACAACTGTACCACGTGTATATTATAATGTAGATGTGCTGTTATTACTTCTGTCCCTTTTTGTTAATATAAAGAGTTTGTATTTGTAAAGAGAGTGTAATATAAACAGTGAGAGTTAGTGATCAGTAAACTGCTCCTTAGAAACTGGCAGCCCTTATTCAAATGCAAAAACGTTGCTCAGTTTTATAGGAGCACTAACTGAACTGTGTTGCATTGATACTTTGAAATGATTCCTGAATAATCCCTGACCTTCAGTGTCAGTTTTTATGGTTGTACTACAGAGGTTTATAGATATCTACATTTTACATGCATAGTAAAATGTAGATTAAAAAAGTACTTTTTTTTGCACGGCTGCCACTATTTGCACGAATATTGAACATTGAATGTATAAATAGACTGGATATAGAATTCTTTTCATACTATAACTGTTTCTAACCTCTTGCACATCCAGTGTAAAAGTCAATTTCCACATTGTAGGTAATACTGCATCCAAACTGTCTCTCTATCTACCTCTATTTCTAATTCTAGTTCTAGTTTAAAGTTATATTTAATATTCCATGTCTAGTTTAAAATGTATATTTTCTACTTTATTTATTTATTTATTGTTTATTCCATGTGCCTTAATTGTTCTTTGTTAACAGCCAATTTATTATGTTAAAGGAATTCAGTTGACATTACATTCCTGACCTCTCAGTTAAAAGGAATGTGGTGAAAGTTGTTCTCAACTGATTTATACGGCTTATTAAAAAGAGAAAAATGACTGTGAGGTATAAGTGAGGTCAGATTTCTGCTCCCACGGAAAATTTGTCTGCTCAAAAGTGCCACCTGCTGACTGCCTCTAATTGATTGACTGTAATTTCAATATTTGGACAATTATATAAGATTATATACATGTACATATACAAGCGACAACAACAACAACAACAACAATAATAATTATAATTATACTTATTATTATTGTGAAAATTGTCAGTCAACTTATCCCATTTAATTCATTTTCTGATCTGTGCTGCAACTATGCCCCTTCACTTAAAATATTCTCATTCTGTCACCTGAAATATTCCAGCCTCTTCTTTCCAGCATTGCAATTTGCGGCCATGTTAATTATCTGCAAAATCAATTAAAATCATCAGGAAGCTGAACTTGGCTTAATGCAGCTTGACCTTCTGTTATCTCACATGGCAGGAGGCCTGTCTGCTGTGAAATTAGATTTCTTTATTGGTGTGTAAATGCTTCCAGTGACCAACTCAAGTGTGCAGAGAAGAAAAAAGCACCACTTTGACCTAGTGCCAATCAACTGTGTCCATCCAGAAACCAGCACAGAGGGGTGCTGACCCTGAGTCACAAAAACATGCCCATGTCAAATCTCTCTCTCTCTCTCTCTCTCTCTCTCTCTCTCTCTCCTTCTCTGAGAAAGCCTCACTTGACTAACTTTAATGCCTTCCACCTTTCAGCCTGATAAAAAAATTTTTGCTTGTCTGTATAGCAGCAAAAAATTGAGAAGACAGAGAGATATTTCAGTCTTACTTCACATCAATATCTCATACTGTTATATAACGAGACTCCTGCAACGAAATGTATCGAGGTAATGCAATTCTTTAACACCAGATGGCATCGTGGGGTATTCAGCAAATCTGAACTCAAATTCAAAGTGGTACTATGTTGGTATGTTTAGTATTTTATCAATGTATAGGTTTTGCATTTTATATTGTAATGTAAAAAAATGAATAATACACTGTGTAAGCAACGAAAGACAAAAGTCGACAGGTGTGTCCTTTTTCTGAAATTTTATTAATACTTTTACTGGAAGAATACATGAATGTGGACATTGGAACATTTGAGGTATTCTAACTCTGGGAAGTATATCATTGTGATTTATTATCCTTAGATGTTTAAGGCTGAGATTAAATGAAAAAGTAAAGTTTTTGGTGGTTATATGTACAGTACTGTGCAAAAGTGTTAGGCAGGTGTGAAAAAATGCTGTAAACAAAGAATGCTTTCAAAAATGGAAGTGTTAAGCATTGATTTTCATCAATCAACAAAATGCAGTGAATGAACAAAAGAGAAATCTAAATCAAATCAATATTTGGTGTGACCACCCTTTGCCTTCAAAACAGCATCAATTCTTCTAGGTACACTTGCACACAGTTTTTGAAGGAACTCGGCTGGTAGGTTGTTCCAAACATCTTGGAGAACTAACCACAGATCTATAATCCTATAATCCTACAAAATAATATACTGACTATAATCCTACAAAATCCCTGACTTTGTGCAAGTGTACCTATAAGAATTGATGCTGGTTTGACGGCAAAAGGTAGTAACACCAAATATTGATTTGATTTAGATTTTTCTTTTGTTCATGAACTTTGCATTTTGTAAATTGATAAAAATGAACAATCATTATTTATATTTCTGAAAGCATTCTTTGTTTACAGCATTTTTTCACACCTGCCTAAAGCTTTTGCACAGTACTGTATATCTGAATAATAGAGTCAGAAGGAAATTCATTTTTTCATTTTTTCAGGTTGTGGTAGAATAACATTGAGTGTGACTAAAGTGTTTCATGGGTTGTTTTGCCTTGTAGACTATATTTAGACATTAAAGTACTAAGGGTATAAATGTACAGGTGTTTGTGTTTGAAGGACATTTGACAGGCCTGAAAAGCAACTTTTCAGATACTATGGCACTTTAAACGTTACCAACAGCTACAGCGAGTGTATACATGTCGGTAGATGTGTGTACAGTGTGTAACAGTAGCTTAATGTAGCTTATTAAAATGTGAAAAGTAACAAGTTTGGAATGCAGTTGTGGGGTTTCTATTGTGTGAGTATTCTATGGTTATTTCATATATTTTATTGGACAGGTTAGATTATTGAGTGTTTTTAAGATTAAAGTATTTATGACAGCCAAGGTTTTAAGGTCAAAAAATATTTATATTGGTGTTTATATTTAAATAGTAGGCTTTTATTTTTGCCCTTTGTCTTGTACAAAACTATATATAGCCACCTGTAATCTACTACTATGATTAAATAAATCTTTTTGAATAATCAAATGTACAGGACATGTGACTCATTGACAATCACCATATCGTAGAAAGTCATTTTAAATAATTGTATAGACATGGGAGCCTGAAATGAAGCAAATTCAACAGACTTCTTTAAGTCAATCAGCTCAGTAAAACAAAGCATCTTTCAACCATCCATGCTTAACTGTTTCCAAGTGGGCAGTCACTTTCTCCATATAGCCTGGCACACAATTCACTTAGAAATTGGCAGATAAATGGGTGAGTAACTGAAAAATGAAGAAAGTGGAATGTGAATGTCCATACTGAAAAGCATGCTACCATCAATAACAGCTGCCAAAATGCCTGCCAAGGCCAGCAGAGAAGGACGGCAAAAATGTCACTGGCCTTGCTGTTGCACAGGTTCCAATTCAGATGATTAATTCTTTCAGTTTACTCAGTTATTCATTCAGTAGTGGACATTGTCTTCACCAAAATACTAACACAAATGGAGAGTAAAAGAAATTTCAAATCAAACAAGAATATAGCATCTTATTGATTAATATATCATTTTTGATTTAACCTATTCACAAGTGAATAATGTGAAAACTTTTTTAGAGGAACACTGTTTGATAACAGACGGACTCTGCAGAGCACATTGCTCCTAATCTGGGTACAACAAAAAGGTAGAATTGTATCCAAGAACTGAAATTGCAAACTTCACTCCTCTGGATCAGAGATTCATATTAACAATGAAAATATAGTATAGAATAATATAGAGTAATATATTGAAATATGTGCCCATATGTTTTTCTTCATTGCATTCAACAAAAGGCTGGGATGGGCTGTAGGAGCCACTACGGACTGGATCTCATGAGGAATCCAACATTTGTATTTACAACTCTGCACAAAGATCCCAACTCTAAGACCTTGTGTAGGATGTTGAAGATGAGCAATTACTGTAAACTCTGGCCACTCCACAATCTCATTGTGTAATACTGAATGGCCTGTAGTGTAGTCAATTCCTTATATCAGTATGTAGTGCACAGTTCAGTCAACATGATACTTGAGTGACTCTAGAGACTGAGGTGTTGTGCCTTTACTCAATCAATACTGCAGTATTACTGCTGTTAATGAATTGCACTTATAGTTGTATTTACTGTATTTACTGAAATACATTTACAGAGAAGAAAATATGAAACACTATAGACTGAGGAGCAAACAGGAAGCTGTTTGCTAGTAAAGAAAAAAAGGAAAAGGAAGTTTCATTTGGTGTGAACCAGTACAAAACAGTAGATCTCTAATTTAATCTTATATCTATGATTTTATTGGGTTGATATCAGACATCCAATGTCAGCTACATCATCTTAGAAAAATTGCGATATATATTTTTCAGAGATACAGTATATGTTGTTTTTTTGAAATACAATGTCGTCTGATTTGGACAAAGATCTATATTAAAAATAACAATAATTACAGTTCTGTGCTATTATGGGCAAAATATGCTGAGGCAGTTTGTAGCATGCTGGTTAGGAAGTTGGTCCTGTGATCAGAAGGTTTCCATTCCAAGTCTCAGACTAGTAAAGGTGCCGTTAACAAGTAAAAGTGAGTGATTATTTGTCATTGTGAACACACCACAGCAAAGCACAACACAGCACACAGTGCACCACAACGATATGCAACCTCTGCATTTGACCCCTATGTGAAGGAACAGCGTGCAGCTGATGGGCAGCGATGCTTGGAGACGGTAGCTTGCACATGAGTACCTCAGTGGTGGTACCTGTACCAGTCCTGTATCGGCCGTGTCCCCAAGCACTACTCTCCAGGCACTGCCAAAAAGCTGTGTGAGTGAGTCGAATGTAGAGGTCACGTTTGGTTGTGGTGCACTGTGTGCTGTGCCATGGTCAGTGTTGGGGACTAACGGAATACATGTACCGGTGTTACGTATTTAGAATACAAAATATGAGTAACTGTATTCCGTTACAGTTACCGTTTAAATAGGTGATAATTAGAATACAGTTACTTTGTTGAAATAAATGGAATACACGGCGGTCTTTTCCTGTTTCATATGTTAGGCTATCCCCTCTCTATCCCCTCTCTAATTTTGGTAATTCCACGCACTGCCGGAAACCCAAACAAAACACGCAATAAGAGGCTCTAACGTAAGCGTCCTGTTAATGTTGGTGGCGTCAGTTAATACAATGGACCCGGAGCCAGCACAACAGGGCCAGCAGTGCCCGGACAGGAATGCATTTCTTACTCGGAAATTTCGTCTTTGCTCCTCAACAGTATATTAACAGTCTATTCAGGGAGATTTGGTCTTAACAGCCAGTTGGTAGAGAAAAACAAACAAGAATTTGCAGGATGTGATTGCTACATTCATGTAGTTGTAAAAAGCATGACAATATATTAAGTAATCCAAAGTATTCAGAATACGTTACTCACATTGAGTAACTCAACGGAATACGTTACAAACTACATTGTGCGGCATGTATTCTGTAATCTGTAGTGGAATACATTTTAAAAGTAACCTTCCCAACACTGGCCATGGTATGTTTTTAACAATGACATATAATCACTCGCTTGGAATGACAACCTTGAGGTTGGGGTTGAGGTTGAACTTTACGCAATAGCCGGGGTCTCGCCAATCAGCTAAAAAAATGGAAGCCATGAACGGTGATTCTACTACAAAAAAATACAGTATAATAATGATAAGGAGAAGAAGAAGAAACAATCTGATTTATTGTGCGTTCACAATAAAAATGAAGCAAATTAAGTTACACTAAACACGAGTTACCTCTGTTGCGCATGCGCACATCGCGAGTACAACGCTGAAACGATACATTGATTAGACGATTTTTGCTAATGCCATTTGCGAACCTGCTTAAAACGCACGGAAGGGCTGCATAACAACGACTTTACAGAATAATTCCTACTTCGCGTCAGCGTGTGTTAAGGGTTAAAACCCGCTCGCCGCGTCCTGAGAGGGGCGTATGAAGGGGCGTAGCTGCTTATACAGCGACATTAGCGCTTCCGTGTTTACACACCCGCTGGACTCCATGTAGGCACACGGCCGCGGTGAGCGAAGGTGGCGCGCTGGACACCGACTGAATGGTAAAAGGGAGATAAAGCGGCTTCCAACATTGACTTTTACAGCGGAATGTTCACTCGCAGGGGCCATGGAGACGTCAAGAAATCTACACAGAAAGTTCTGGACCCAAAGAAGGATGTGCTGACTCGCTTGAAGCATCTTCGGGCACTGTTAGGTGAGCGAATAAGGCGTCTCGCCGCTTGGATGCTAATGACACTGACAGAAACCACGAGCAGGTTAGCACGCCAGCTAAGCTTAGCCGCAGCCGAATAGCTTGCTAGCCAGCTGGCTAACCTCGCTAGCTAGAACTGTACGCAGCACAGCAGGACGGCGTGCCTTTGTTTCGGTGAATGAAGCCGAATGTTTTCCTGTTTGTGTAATAACACAACGAACTCCTGGAAGCCTGTGCATTTAGAAGCGCGGATGCATTTGACGAGGCACCGTGTTGTTTGTTGTACGCCGGCGCGACTGGCGATGCTAACGAGTGTCAGGTGTCTTGGGTTTTAATTGTTCAGCTGAGTGATGTTGTGTTGTAACTTGCTAGGTGCTTAGCTTGCGGTCTTGACCACATAAACAAGGTGGGCTAATGCTGAAGAAAATAGTTGGCTGACACGTTGGTTAGTGTAACGACAGCTCTGAGTTCAGGAGTCCAGGCGTTTATAAATCCCGTTTACCCAATTTAAAGCCTGCGATATTGTGGGAAAACTGACACAACACTTCGTACATATTGCGTGGAATATCAGAACATATCTGGGTGATTTTGTAGGGTAGAGTCTGTAAAGAATCGCTGTACTTGAAAGGCCGAAATACAGCATTTACTGGTCCTTATTTTGTCCAAACCACAATTTTCCTAAAACGGCTGTTAATTCCGAGTAATGGTGATTGTGTTGTGTCTGTGTGTATGATTAAATTTCATAATCTTAACTTTTAGATTAGTCATGGAAGCAGATGAAGCAGATGACAGAAGAATCCTCAATTCTGAGATAATCATGTTGTCACACAGGTTATTCTTGTAGATTGTTTATGGACAACAGAGAACTGAGCAATTTTTTTTTTCTGTCAAGCTGCAAAAATAGTTGGAGCATGATTTTGTTTGCCTTACTTCACATTGCACGTTCTGTGATGTGACTCTTGCTCCTATTCCCCATCGCAGGCATGATGCTAAAATGATATTGAGGAGTATTATTGCACTATAAAATACCTGACAGATGGACAGAAAGGCCAGTAAGCGCTAAAACGGCCCTGAGTTCAAGTTTGTTTTAAGGAAATGCTATTTACAGACCTGCTTGTTAAAGCCTATGGGCTGACTTGTGTTAGAGTAGTGTAGGAGTAGAGCCTCAACAAAAGCTGCAATATGCAATTATACATTTAAGGCTGTTTTGACCCGAATGTGTTTGTGTAACTCGCATTGTACATATATAAAAATGACTTTACATATGTAAAGTCATTTTGGAACCTTCAAAATGTAAAAAAAAACCACGTCTGTTTAGACTGTTTTATAAGAGCAAAGTGCAATTCCGGTTGTTTATGAGTCTATAACAGTCCTGGTTGCAAATGGGGTTTAGCTTACTTTTTGTCTCCTGGCAGCCAAATGACAGACAGTATTTATGTTTGCAGCAAATATGCTAGCATTGTGTGTTGTTGCATACTTGCACGCTTTTAAACTAGAAACTTTCATGAAATTAGTCCAAGTAGCCTTATTTCCAAGAAAACTATTCAGCTAAAGTTTTCAGTTGACCTGAAAACAACACCGTTGCTGGTATTGTACATCAAAGTTCTGGGTGAGAAACTCTGTCTAATATGCAGAACTGGTGTATGCTACTGGCATATTGTCAAGAGACTTTACATTCTGTGTAGCTCATTATATTTTTAGGTATGCTCCCTCACCTCATCCACACATATTTAGTGTGGCACTGTAATGTTAGACAAACAGGTTTTAACATCAGCAAACAAAAAAACCCAGGCTTTCTTGCCTTGGAGAATATTTACTGCTTTGCACTTTTTCTCTTTTTATATTAACGTGTTACAATTTAGCAATCTGGATAGCTCCTGGTAGTTGATTAATTTCTTACTTTCTTACATTTCTATCAGCAAACATTCAACAACTTGATGCATTATGTGGTTTTAAGGTTGGTTAGTCAACAACACAGACCATTTACCAGTAGAGTAGAAAGTGTCTTCATCATGCCTCTTTTGTCTGGACTAATCTCTGAGAATTTTTATAATACAAATACATAGAAAAAATATTCACCTAAGCATAACCTTCAAAATATAAACAATTTTGTAAAATGTGTGATCAAGCATGTTTTATTGACGTCTACTATGGCTGCAGAGAGCCTTGTATCCTTTGATGGACAGCTTCCAAAAGGGGTGAGTGACTGTCAGATAGGGTTCTTATGAGCAGTACTTTAAAAAGTTATGGTGGCATGTCCTGATTGAGAAATCTTACAGCCTGAGGATAGAAACTTTTGAGTGATTCCTGCAGTACAAACAGTTAGCTACTGGAGTGACTCGAGTCTTTGGTCCTACTTGTGCTTGCATGTCCATGTCTATGTGTCCTGTGGAGGCAATAAAGCTGATCTGGTGCAGTGTTCTGCCACTCCAATCACTCTGTAGGCCTTTAAGGTCCTGGACACAGCTGTTCCCTAAACCAGGATGTTATGTTCTGTCAAAACACTTTCCACAGCACTAGAGGAAAAAAAGTCCTTATTATCCCTGGAAAGCCTCCAAACATTACACATTTTTGGAATCTCTTTGATGTACAATTAAAGCCTGCACAGATACTGTTCACCATCAGCCAGTCGTTCTTCTGGGGCCTTTACCACTAGGGGTGGGTATTGGCAAGGACCTCATGATATGATGCGTATCACAATACATGGGTTATGATATGATTATATCACAATATATTGCGATAATATACATATTGCGATGCTCATCAGTTCACTGAAAATTTAAAAACACAGCTGAAATGCAAGTTCTGTGTATGATCTGGGTGGTCTTAATGAATTAATAATTCAGAATTAATAATTCAGCCAAAACAACATAACTCAGAACAGAATTTTAACTTTATTGTCTTTGCATTTCAACACACTGAACTAGTGGACACCAAAAACGTTAAGATAAAGTGCATAAGATTGAAAATTAAAGTGCTCAGTCAGTTATCTGAGGCTGCTTGTGGTACATTCCCCCTCGGGAATATCAATTTATTTATTTTTTTTGGAGCCAGAAGTCGATATAGAAGGTTACAGAAGGTTGTCGGTTCAAGTCCCGGACCCAGGTCAAATGTCACATATTGTTGTGGAGCAACATATGTGCTGTGCTGTGTTCACAATGACAATTGCTCACTTAAAAATGAAATTGACTTAAACAGTGTTGGGGCTCTGTCACATGAATGTAAAAATTTGTTTATTTGAGTTTTTGTTGGCAGTGTTGGGGTTTTTGGTGTTGATGTTTGTTCATTTTTCTTGTTATTAAACTATCAGTAGCAATTTATACTTCTTTGTGGTTCTGCATTTAAAATGTTAAGTGTGCAGATTTGGCTAGTTGTATGATACATATTCTTAGAAATTTGGTTTGTAATCAAATATACTTGGAAATTATAAGTAAGTAACTAACTACCAGGATAGTCCTCAGAAATTTAAAACATGGTTACTTCAGAAATGAACTACCCCAAATATTTATCAAGAGATGGAAAGGTGACTGTACAGTGACGTGGTACAGTGCAATGCAAAGTAAATGCAAACATATATATTTTCGAGCATAGATTATCATATCCTAGAATTAATTAGATGGTGATTGAAATCTGTTTGAAAAAATATAGATATATTCGGGTACACCCAGGTCGACTGCGATAGTTTGGTATGCCAGACATTAAACTATAATTTTTAAAGCGTGATCATTGTGCACGCTCCAGTTCAGTCAAATCTCTGCTTTATTACAGACAAAACTCATATTTTAGCTGAAAAATAACAACCAGTGTTGTACTCACAATATAGCTAATTATTGATATTTTGTAGTGTTTATTCCATTATTGTGACGTGGCACCAAGTAGCGCACGGGGGATTGTGGGAAATGTTGTTTTCTACCAAAAACGTCAAAAGCAGCTCATTTTATAGGCCAAAATGAGTTCAAATTAGTTCAAAATTACCATAAACTTGTAGTTTTAAAAGTAGTTTTGAGCCAATTTGAACTCCTTTGGCCTATAAAAAGAGCTGCTTTTGGCGTTTCTGCGAGAGAATTATATTTCCCACAATTCCCCGCGTGCCATTTGGAGCCGCGTTGCAATTACGGTTTAAGTGTTGAAAATCTCATCAATTGTGAGTAGAGCGCTGGTTGTTGTGGTTAGTTATTAGTTACAGAGTTTAGTCAGTAATAAATTTAACAAAGTACCTACTGAATGTTAGAGCTAAGATAACATTAATGTACCGTACCGATACCGTGGGCCAAAAACCGCGATATGTACCATGGGCACACTGTACCGTCGCATCCCTCTCTCTCTCTCTCTCTCTCTCTCTCTCTCTCTCTGTCTCTCTCTCTCTCTCTCTCTATATATATATGTATGTGTGTGTATATATATATATACACACACACACACACACAGAGTGGTGCCTTGACTTATGAGTTTAATTTGTTCCGTGAAGGAGCTCGTAACTCAGATTACTCGTATGTCAAATCAATTTTCCGAATTGAAATGCCTTTAATCCACATTTTTTTGTTACATGTTTTTAAATAAGAAAAATGTGCTTGTAAATAATGAATATTGTATAAAAACACAATACAATAGAATGTACTGCAATAAACAGGTTTTATTAAGTATAATGTACAGCATTTGCCTTGGAGATCAGACGACTTGAAGATGCTGACGAAGGTGGAGGCGAAAGGCTGAACTGAATAACTGAATCTTATTGGCTGATTTTTTGCCCGTTTTGCCACGCTTTCCTCCCTGTCATCTGCAGGGGTTTTCGATAATGTTGTGCTTAGTCAGTGTATGAACTGCATATCAGGGCCCTTCCTGCTGACATTACTATTAGTTCAATGTCAAGACTGAGTTACGGAACAGAGGTCAGAGAGCCAGCTGATGTTGCTCTTGACTTTCCTGCATGTTGTTCTTGTCCATATGTATGAGGCTAGATAAGCCGGCTCTGCATTTTGCTCTGCCACCAGTCTTACAGGGTGCTGTGTTTTCGAAAAGGAAGGATTTCCTCCCTCTGACTGCTTCCTGTACAGATGGGAAGTGAGGATGAGTGATGGGGCACTGCTTGGCAGGGTCACCCAGCACCCAGAGACCCTCTTCCCCTTTTCATCAGCTCTGGTATCCCATCTGGCCCCTGTTTGTTAGCAGTTTGTTAGCCCCATAAGGGTAAGTTTCGTTGTTTAATTTGCAACCATGTGCTGTATTTTTTTTTTATCCGGGGGCAGAACTATGTGTGAGTAGTGAAACTGCTGTGTGTACATGTTTTATTTGGTTGTGTTTGGATGAGTTTGGTAATTGCTGAGCACCTGATCACACACAGACTGTCTTTACCCACAGTATTACCCTAACAAGCGCAAACATCAGCATGAGCTACTGCAACAAAAAGGCACTTTGACTTGAGTTTATTGTTGTTGTTATTGTCAGTTTCCATTAAGAACTAAATTACTTATACCTACAGCTAGGTTCCAGGATATATTTGCAAACATTGGAAATTACCAATAGAACAGATATGTACAACCAGTAAAAATAATGATTTTATTTCTATGGTGTCTTTGTGTTTATTTATATGGTAAATTAGCAATTGGCAATGCCTGTATTTTTTAAATATATGACAAAAGCATTGGATTTCCATACTTTCCTTAAAGTATGGAAAGTTTTCTGTTTCAAGTCAGACTATCTTAAAGCTAATCTGTGTATTTCCATTTTATTTGCATCTTCATTTGAATGTCTGGCTTGTTGATACCTGATAGAAGCCTTTTTGTTTAAGTGTAGAGCTCTGCAGAGAAAACTAGGCCTAATATTAGATGCTTTAGATTTTTTTGTAAGGCTTGCAACTGGTTTAGTTTTTTGTTTATTAAATTGAAAAATGTAATACATGTTTATTTTGTATGAAATATTTTTATAAAGTATACATGCAGACAGAAACATTGCTTTTGTCAACATGAATCTCAGATTAACATAATTGGGCAGTTTTATTTTGGCATTTCCTTAGTCATGGACGTTAAAGCACAAACGAGAGGCTTTTTACTAGATTTCTGATCATGGCTGCACATTCTTTGAATGAAGTTGGACGCTGATCCCAGTGGTAAGGTGGTCATTTTTAATTTAATATAGACTCTTTAGTGAGATGCGCTTCATACCCAGATTTTGGTTTTTTCATTGCTTGTCGCTCCAGTTTGAAGCAACCAGCAGCATTTACTTGTCACTCATTGCTTAATTTTGATATAGCACTCCTGGTGTGTAGTTTTTGTACTAAAATGTCAGTGTCATATCTGGATTCTTGGACACTTGTTTCGTTGTCAGGCTACATGGTATTGTGAAGTTCTAAGCAAATTCTTGTGCTGAAAGTATATATCCTTGCCACAGGTGGTGATGTTAGTCCTATTTCAGTAGACGATAATGCACTGTAATACAGGTTAGGTGGCATTCTAATTCTTTTAGGTGTGTCGCTATGGGTGTTTTGACTATGATCGATGTTCTCTTTATCCTTTGTCATAACTGTTTAGGCACAGTAGAAGGAGTGCAGGGAGTGGCTTGAAGTGATCAGACCTGTTCCCAGATAACAGTTTTCAGCGTGACGTCTAAATTGCCGTTATGCTAGAGTAGGCGTCTTGTGCTGCTGAGATGGGCGATCATTTCTAACACCTAATTAAAGCAGCGTGTGCCCTTTTCCAGCGATTGCTTGAGTGTTAAATTGTTGGATATTACAAGTTTATGATGTATGTTTGGAATGCACATTTACATAAGCATTTTTCTCTTCTATGATAAATATTTAAAGGAAAATTATTCAGGAATCTTTCACCTTGATTAGCTTTGTTTGGAAAGAATAATTCCACCACGAGAAGATACAGGCCTTTTCAGTGAGCACCGCTGAGCCATACATATATTATTAGTTGAAGATTTAATTGGATTTCACTATACACTGTGCAGCCTAATTAAGATTTTAGGTGTTTTAAGATATTACAGGATTAGTTCCATTTGTTAGATTGCACAGTGACCTACTTCTGAGGAGGTACAATGGACGTGAAGAGCTGAATAGGGACTAGAGCATCGTGACTCCCTTCATTCACACCCGAAGCATATTGATGAGATGCCTGAAAGTCAGTTTTTTTTTTCCTCTGGGGGACGTTGGTTTAAGTCTAAGCCGGGATATGACAGTGGGGTGGCTGTGTTTAAAAGTGACAAACCTGTTACGATAAGTAACTTGTGTTAACATGGCTTTATTCTAATATAAATCATAAGATTATTGTACTTAATTAAGTTAATTGGTTAGTGAAAATGTTTATAATTTTTTATGAGTTATTTTAGGACTTTATGGGTTGTTTTCTTGAACATGGATTAAGCCTAGTCTTGGACTAAATTGCACTACTAATGGAGATTCACCATTTAAACTCAAAGCTCGCGTAGTCATAAGCTTAATCGCAGGTGGGTCGAATAATGCCCTATGGACCAATTTCCCAGTCATGGATTAGGCCTAGTCCTAGACTAAGGTTTTGGGAGTTGGTGCCATAACGAGTAGGGTGTTCGGGATCAAAAGGTTGCCGGTTCGAATCCCAGACCAGTAAAGTTACCACTGAGGAACTCATGAGCAAGGTACTGTCCCCATGCACTATCCCCGGGCGCTGCCCATGTTAGCTGCCCACTTCTCTTTCACAGAGGGGTGAAACGGTGAGTGATCTATGTAAAGCGTTTTTGAGTACCTTTAAAAGCGCTCTATAGATAAAATGTATTATTATTATTATTACCTCTTATTGATTACTATACTCTCTCTTCTGTGGTCTCCTCCTTGTGGAGCAGTAGTAGGTGCAGTATTATTTAATTCAGCTTTTCTTTTTGGTTTGAAGTCACAGAGCCAAACTGGAATGCTGGCCTCCTAATATTTTTCTGTTGTACTTATCTACCTGGAGGAGATACTTCTGTGTTTATGATGTGTCTTTGGTCAAGTTGGTTTGGTCAGAGTATGAAGACAAATCTGTATCTCTCAGCTTAACATCTCTGGTTTATTTACTGGTGTGTTTGAGGGTGATCTGGGAAGTGAAAGTTGCTGCCTTCTGTTGAACTGTTAAGTGATGTTAAGCCACCAAGCTTACATCTGCTCTGCACACTGAGAGCGAAGGTTATTACTGTCTCAGTCTGTCTGTAACTTGTGTCTCAGACCACTGCTGTGCATGGAGAACACCAGCTAGACTACTCTAAGAAAACAAATAGCCTATTTATCTTTTCCGCCCTTCAATTATTTTGAGAACTATATTTTAAATAGAGATTCTTGTTACTAATTTTACTACAACGTCAGACGTTAATAGGTTTTGTGTAAATCACTACAAAGGCAGAACCAAAGTCACATTCACCTATTTAAAAATAAGATGTTGCGTTGTTATATCCTTTTTCCAACCCATCACAGAGTTAAAGTGTATTTGTGTGCAGTGTTGTAATTTGCATCATAAATATTCACAATGGTCACAACCATAACCTCGTCTTGTTTTGGCAGATGCCGTGAGTTTACACTTAGTTTATGTTTTCATTATTGTGGGTCTGTTAGTTTTGTGTAGTAACATTATCTACAAATAATTCATTTCCAGATAAAAGTATTGTCAACTGTTTTATGAACCTTTATTGCAATTAAAATTTTGTGACATGAAATAAGTTTTCATGCAAACATTAAATAATGTAGGGCTGCAACTAACGATTATTTTGTTAATCGATTAAACTGCCGGTTATTTTTTCAATTAATCGGATAAAGATCCATCATTCTTTAATAAAACTGTCAGTTTCTGTTTTTCTATATTAACTTTTTTTCTCTCTAACATTATAAAATGAAAAAAAAATCTGATTAATAGAAAATGCAGAAATATTGTTATTCATCAGTTAAAAATTATTTTTGCCTATAATAAATGGGAAGATTTGACGGAACTAGAACGCTTCGGTGAATGACTTCTCTGAGGGTCATGCGCGCTGACAAGCGCAGGGCATGTGTTTTTGTGACGGCCTTGTCGTGAATGTTGGACTTCCCTGAGAGAGTCGTGCACGCCAAGAAGTGCAGCGCATGTGTTTATATCACGCAAAATGTCATTCATGCGTTTCTGCGCGAATACTTCCATTTTTGTGACGGCAAGACGCGGCACTGGTTCTCGTCTCCTTCTTCCTCTTCTTTTATGGCGGTCGGCGTCCGGCTTAATGCTGCTTTACTGCCACTGCGGCTTTGGTTAGCTTACTGCCCCCACATTAGGGGTAACCACTGTACGTATGTGCATAATAACGTAGACCCAACTAATCCATTATTAAAGTGGTTGCCAACTGTTAATAATAATCCATTTTAATCAATTTAATCGTTTTGTTGTTGCAGCCCTAAAATTATGGAGACTGTACAAAGGAGTAATGATAATGCTGAGTGTATCAGAACGTTATAAATTACATATGGACACCGTGGAAACTGCGACATACCTTCAGTTAGACAGTTCAGTTAAGTGGGTGGATTATTATTAGGTGTGGCTAGAAAGCGATGTGTCACAGGATGTAGCTAAATACAGACTAACAATCTTACCTACTGTTCCAAACACTTTGTCTCTCTTAGAGGCCCGAGTGTCCTATTGTTCAGTCCCCCGATAATGCAGCTGACGTTTAAGAGCTGACTCTGCGCTATCTGTCTGTGTAGTGCTGTATTTGGATATTTAGTGCTACTGTTTGGCTGCAGCTTTGACAATGCCTTATGCCTTAATCTGACTTATCTATACATAGCAGGAAAACTGTGGTCAGTAGAGATGGTCTCATGTCACATTTTCCAAGTCCAAGTGAAGTCTCAGACTTTTTAGGTCATGTCTTAACCAGGTCTCCAGCCATTTGATTTTTTTAGCGTAATGGTGTAGAAAGGATAGAGGATAGAGTGAAATAATGTACAGACTTAAAGTTAAACGTGATATTTAAATATTTTCTTCAGGCCCCAAATTCTCAGAATCTCAAGGCAATATTAAGGCTAACATATGTTTATCTATATGCTAATTACTGGAACAATGCATAAAACAAATAATCTGTTTGTGTGTGAAACAATTTTTATATGAATATTTTAAAAGAATGGTTTCATTTTTACTGGTAGTCGTTATATGCCGTTTTACAGATCAGTGATGGAAATCCCTGGAAGTCATGGTTAACCATATTTGTGAGGCAGATTAGACCAAATTTCAATAAATATAATCTCTTGATCTTTTTTATACGGCTATTTTGTGTTTAGGAAAAATTGACCTCAAGAATATCGTTTTTTAGGGTTGCAAGTTATTTAGTGAGTTGTTTGTGAAAGTGTATTTTTCTGACATCGGTTTGTTCATTTATTAGACAACAGTAGGTCTGGATATCCGAGCACATGTTATTCTTTCCCTGAGAGACTTGCGCTGAATATTTTATGTGCCTTTCAGCTCTTACTTGTTGTCTTTTTCTTACTTGCTGTTGCCATACTACTTACCAGCCGCTGTTTAAGCCCTCAGGAAGCAACTGGTCAGTTGGCAGTGATAATGCCATACATTGTGACTTCAGATTTTAGATTTTACATTTGCACTGTCATTCCACCATTCTTCTACAGTCCATCCTCTATAAGATTTCAGAAAGTCTGCATGTTGCAGGTCATAATGGCCCTCAGTTTTTAAGGGCAGCTATAGAAAGGATGTAAACAGTTGTTTCTAATCGATGCGGCTAGTGTGCTGCGCTGAGTGAGTGATTATTTGTCTTTGTGAACACATCACAGCACACAGTGCACCACAATGAAATGTGACCCCTGCATTTGACCCATCTGTGAAGGAGCAGTGGGCAGCTGACATGGACAGCACCCGGGAAGCAGGGTACCTGGCTCATGAGCACCTCAGTGGTACTTTTAGTGGTCCTGGAGGCGAACACCCTAACTGTTACGGTACCATCTGTAATTTTTGAATTGAACACTTTTTTTAATGATCAATAGTTAGTGTTGAGTCGTTAGAAATGATCACTACAAGCCGAAATGTCCGTTTGTTTTAGAATTCCATTCTAATCATATAGTGACATGTAAAGTAGGATTATTACCCTGCGTTCGTACCTTGATTTTATTTTTGGCTGAAATTTGAAGGGCCTACTATTAAGTGGACCATAGCTTTTTGTTTTATTCTTCAGAACAGTTGCATGTATGATCTGAAATTTTCCTGCCTAATTAACGCAATGAAATTATTTTTGTTTATAGATGGTTGCTCATGTTAATTGTTTTTGTTAAAAAACATATTTGGGTTTTTTTTTGTGACTGTGAAGTCAAAGGCATAGCCAGCATTGACGTATGCAACTTCTACTTGGCTTGCTTAAAGTAAACGTGAGCGTTGTCTGAAAATCTTTACTTTTAAGTCCTTTCCACACATTTTTATGTTCAAGTAATGCATGCCAAAACTCCATCAATTCCTTTGCTGTAATCCCTCCTGTCAGAGGGCTCGGTGTCCCGCCATCCGTGACGCGGGGCAGATTGCTGTGACAGGTCCAGCTGCTAGAGAACAGTATGTTTGAGGGATGTAGAGAACAGCTTGTCAAGCTCTGATGGATTCATGTCATGGTTTTCCACTTGAGATGGGATCTTTTGCTTTCAAACGTTTTCTGCACACACACACATTCTATAGGAGCGACATGGTCAAGTTCTGTAAATGTATTGGGGCACATTTTAAGCACGAGCAGTGGCATCTTTATTGACTTTGTGAAGGATCTAATTTAATTTGTGAAGGAGCTCCCTAGTTGAACTGCAGTTATACAGATGATAAGAACTCCCGAAACACAGTAGTAGCCACAACTTCACTGCGGCGTGTTGATAGAGGATGTGTTAGTCTATAAGGGACGACAAGGAGGCTGTTTTTATTGATGTAATAAATGTCTAGGTCATTCCTTTGAAAACATATCTAAGCTGTTTGAAATTAGATGAGCACAACCTCTAACAGGTCTTCAGGTTTGTTTTGAGCATAATATATATAATATATAATATATAATACATTTTTAAGTACTTTGTGGGGCTGCAACAAACTAATCGATTATAATGGATTATTAAGATAGTTGGCAACTACTTTAATAATGGATTAGTTTGGTCTACGTTATTATACAAATACGTACAGTGGTTACCCCTAACGTGGGGGCAGTAAGTTAACCAAAGCCACAGTGGCAGCAAAGCAGCATTAAGCCAGACGCCAACCGCCATAAAAGAAGAATAAGAAGGAGACAAGAACCAGTGCCGTCACAAATCTATGTAGAAACGCATGAATGACATTTTCCGCCATGTTTGTTAGCGTGCACGACTCTCTCACGGAAGACATTCACTAAAGCGTCCAGTTCAGTCAAATCTTCCCATTTATTACAGACAAAACTCATTTTTAGCTGATAAATAACAACCACCAGCGATCTATTCACAATACAGACATTTGCTTGATATTTTCAGTGTTTATTCCAACGCGTGTCCACCACGTTAATGTGACACGACTCTCATGTGGAACGCCATCTTGCACAAAAATGTAGTTCTCTCCCAGAAATGAGTCAAAAACAAGTTCTAGGTCAAAATGAGTCCAAATTGGCTAAAAATGGCCAAAACTTCAATATTTCTTCATTTTCAATTAATCAGGATTTTTCCCCCCATTTAAAAAAAGTTAGAGAGTAAAAATAAATACAGAAAAATAGAAACAGGCAGTTTGGTTTATTAAAAAATACTGGAAATGAAGTTGTATTATACCATATGGTACCAAATACTATGGGAGTAGCAAATTAATTAACATATCACTCTTTCAACTTTTGAAACCACTCTAAGTCAGACCCTTGCCACACATCTTTTTTTTTTTTTTATACATTGAATATAATATTGCACAAATTTCTCAGATTCTAATTATTCCAGGTTGAATGCTTGCTGTGCATAATGATAAAAACCAGTCGAAATATATTAGACCTTCATAACTGTCTTCATGAACACATAGCTAATGTATTACATCATGGGGACCTCCATCTTGTAATTCATCATAAGTTCCGTGTGTCCCTGAGGATGCGTCTGATCCTGGCCGTTTTTTGACGAGTCAACATGTTTTCCAGGAAGAGACCTAATACAATGAGAAGTGCTGAAAGGCAGAGCATGTGAGACAACCTGATAAGAGCTCCACCCATGGTGTTGTGTGTGTGTGTCTGTGTGTGTGTGTCTGTGTGTTTCTGTGTGTGTGTGTCTGTGTGTTTCTGTGTGTGTGTGTCTGTGTGTGTGTCTGTCTGTGTGTGTCTGTCTGTGTGTGTCTGTCTGTGTGTGTCTGTGTGTGTATGTGTGGCGCAAAGGTTTCACTTCTATGTTTTACTACTTTTTAAGTGCAGTGCCATTTTAAGATCTGCTCATTTGTGACCCTCCACGGCAAAACCAGTCGCTTGTTGCAACGGAGGTTTCCGAGAAAAACGACCGTTTATGTTGCATCGGGTAAAATTTTAGATTTTTCGGGTTTTTTTTTCGTTTTTTTGGAAACAGTGGAAGGTCTATACTGTACTGTTGTGAATAAATTTGGCTGAAAAACTTGTGACTTTCTTGAGGTGAGGAATTCAATTCCAGCAGAATGTTAAAAGTTTCTGTTTTGACCGCTCTACTTCAATATTTACGATAAATACACTCGTTGGCTAGCGATTCTCCTGAGTTCAGTTAACCTAACGCAGGTAGGCTATCCGTGTGGCTGTGAATGCAGCGTACGCTACCGTAAATGCAAACGTAGCCGCGACCGCACCAAGCGTCTGTGAGTGCTACGGCGATAGTCAACTTCAAAGACAGATTTCTCCGTTTCTCACTTGGCGTGACGGGAGAAACCTGACTCCTTTGAATGTTGATATCTCGGTCATATGTCGTCCGATTCATTCGATATAGGTATCGTTTTGAAGGTTGATTTATGCCCTTTCATGAAAACATAACTAAAATAAACAATTTTGAAAATTTCCGACAAGCGACTGGTTTTGCCATGGAGGGTCACATTTCGTTTTAAACTGCTTTATTTATATAGCTGTATTTAACTTAGAATTTAGATTATCTCATGGCAGGAGGTGTAAAATGATTTCACTTCATCTAGTCATTTGTAATAATTAATACAGTGACAGTGAGCGATTGAGTTTGGAAGAAGTATCAAATGAACATTGAAAAGGTCACATTAATCATTATTAAGAGGGATGTACATTTAGCTTTTTTTACCCAGTTTATTTGCACAGAATTCTGAATTGCTGCAAGGTTTTGGTATTTAATAGCTTCTGAGGTTTAGCATGCTGGGGACATGTCAAAAAGTCATGATGGTAAAGGGCTGCTTAAAACTTGATGGTTTTTAGGGTAAGTTAGTGAGATGATGGTGTCATGGTTAAAGAAATGTTTATACTAAATACTGAGTAAACTTGGCTGGTGTGAACTCTTCAGTCAGTCTGTTTATGGTTATGTGTGCCTCACATAACTGTTCAATATTTTGTTTGTGTTCAACTTACATTTCTTTAAAGACTATAACCTTTAAAAACTCTGGGTCCCTTCGTATAGAGCTGGGATTAGTTTAAATTTATGTAATATTAATAATTTTGATATCGTCATTAAAGGAAGATGTCTAATGTGCA
This sequence comes from Distichodus sexfasciatus, assembly GCA_032718565.1. Classification (NCBI taxonomy): domain Eukaryota; kingdom Metazoa; phylum Chordata; class Actinopteri; order Characiformes; family Distichodontidae; genus Distichodus; species Distichodus sexfasciatus. The sequence continues at coordinate 418,289 of JAVGVS010000353.1, read as the reverse complement.
CTAGTTAACAGGACTTTCAGTTATATAAAAACCTGCACCGTACAGTATCCGGTCATTAAGGAGTGACCTTGGCTAGCTGTCAGCTTGGCTCATAGTGGTGTCCTGTTACAATAACAAACAGCACAGTCAATTCTGGGTTCAGACCTAAAACATGACGGTACTTTTTGGTGCATGTGACGCTGCTCCTTTCTACTGCTCATTCGTTTCTCTGGCATTGCAGGACCTCTTCATATTTTATTGGCTGTCATGTGGAGTTGCATAAATATTATGGTGCTGAAGCAGTATCACGTGATTCTGAGAATCCCATCAGTAAAGCTTTCACATGGCCACCCCACAAGCTGAAAAAGCAATTCATCTTTGGCAAAATGTACCCGATGTAATCCATCATGAGGCAAGCCATTGCAAAAACTGAGCTTTTATAGAGCCTACTAGGGGTGCACAATTTAGAAAATCTCGATTCAAAATTGATTAAATTCATGAACGATTCACAATTAAATACATAGATAAATTTGTTTCCAGTTTGCTGTTTTGATATCATAACCTGACCAACACAAGATGTGTTTATTATAATTTTACATCTTCTCAGATCACGCAAATGCACAGCTCTCAGTGGACAGTTTGCTATTCATGATTCCATATTCACTTATGGAGGCCTGTCAAAGCCTGTTGTAGAGCAGCATTCCAGCAAAATATTTCAACCATCAAGTCTTTCTCCCCTAATTATCTGTCATCTAGTCCCGGTGCTATTAGAAACCAGGCCAGTGCTGCTGCTACAGATTGGCTCAAAATTCCAGCATTTCCCCAGAGCCGCATGTGGAGGCTTTATGGAGGGAATTCTAGCTCCCGCCTGTTCTTAGTACACTGATTTGCTAATGCTTGTAAGCTTTAAGATATAAAACAAAAAGATTAGGTGGTATAGTAACTTATGCTGCTCTACTTTGCTGCAGATATAGGGCAAAATTTGCGGTGGTCCCGGCGAGTGATGGAATGAAACAGCTTTGCGCATTACATTTATGATCACCCGCATGCTTTGTTTTAATTTAAATGGTTGACATTCTACCCTATCTACTGCTTGTAAGTAGCCTTGCAAGTGAGTTCACACATCACCAGTCATCCATCCATTTGGGGAATATTAGCAGGTTGTGTGGTGTTGAGCATTTGCACTAAACCTGCTCAGTTTGTCTTTACTGTATGTGATTGTCTTTATATGCAGCAACAACTAAAGGGACAAATGTGGGGGGGATATTGTTTTACATATCAATTATTGGTTTATTGCTGATTATTGTCTTGTCACGATGTGTCTTTAAATTATGTTAAGGCATAAGACATAATATGACTTATAGATTTTGTCTTGAATGTCCACTAACATTGTTGGTAAAGGTTTGAAAAACAAATGGAATTGTAATCTATAATGTTTAATTCTTGAAATGAGACAGTAGACCTGTCATGTGATCTAGTGTGGAGTCCGATGGGGAACACTTTGATCCATGCCTAAAAGTAGGGATGCACAATAAGTAAATTATTGGCCGATGCCGATACCAGTGCCGATAAACGAGGAAGGCAGAGTCCAGTGCGAGCGCGGGCAGACAACACATTTTGATCAAAGCTCCACTGCACGCTCAGAACTTTGGCACAAAAATAACGCCATAGCTCTGACATTCCTAAGACAGCACCATGGCAAGCGAGTGTGAAGGTGGAGTTGAGCGAGGGCTGAGCGTTTCCAGCGTAGTGCACAACATTTGAAGAAAAAGTCACTTCCCGCCCTATGTGGTGTACCAAGTCAAATAGGGAGCGTGTGACACTCCATGTGCGCTACCTAGTGCGTAGAGAGCCGTTAAGCTACCACCCTGGCTATACTACCACATGGAAAAGTATGATGAGGGTGCCTTACCCATTAAGTGCAGCAGTACGCGGCTTGAGATTCACATGCGCGCTCACGTTCGCAGTTTAGTTTGTTAAAATGTTGAGCGCAAAAAGACTAGAGTTTTTGCTCCCGAACGCTACACTGCATGTTCAGAATTTTGCCACAGAATAACACCATACATTTTAAGATGCAGGCTGTATAAAATACACATGGCGAAAGTACAATGCTGATTACCAATATTGGCAATTACTGGCCAATTTGCATATGATTCTGATATTTTTGTGCATCCCTTATTTCCCCAGGGTTTTACTGCTGTAGTGTCTGAAGCACCATATTGCACATTACCCAAACATATTCAGTCATGTAAAGTTATTATTAATGTATCTTCTTTGTATCATTAACAAAGTTGCTGAACAGTTTTAGTAATTGTACATTTCTCTGTATCTTCACAGACATTAGTGAGAAGAATGAACTGAAGTCGCTTTTTGAGACCAACTGCTCGCAGATTTATTTTATCTTCTTTGAAAATTTTGTTACACTGGAAAGCAACTTAAAGCAAAAAGGTAAGTCAGTTTCTGAATTTGTTTCTTGTGCTTTTAACAACTCTGCAGTCTCTGCGTCAGAGTGCATTTAGATTTGTAATGTTTAGCACCATCTTTGGTGTCATGTTGCAGTCTTATAATGGTCGTGTTCCACCAGTACTCTTCTACCCAGCAGCAACTATAAAAGGTTTAATGCATTTTCTGGTTAATTTGTACAGTGATAATGCATTTTTGGCGTCAACGTCCTCCATTATTTGATTTTTTTTTTCTGTGCATCATTAAACCAAGCAGCTGCAGTGGGGCATGTTGTTTGTGTTGTCGTCTTAATTTTAAGTAGCTGAACCATCGCTTTTCCTGAAGCGCCCATCATCCCCCTGTTGTTTAATGCATGGGCTTTGTGATGCGCCCCGTGTATTCCTCGTTTACCCGGGTCTCAGTCCGCTGCTCGTTCTAAACAGCAAGGTGACAGCTTCCACATCTAATGCATGCAACCGGCATTTACACATGACTGTCGGGAGCTTTTGAATTATTAAAGCTGGTGCTCTCCCCCCTCTACTGATGCTCAGTTATGACACACCTACCAGGGGTTAAGCTGTGCCTGGCTAGAGGCCATATGCGTCTCATTTGAAGTTAATAAAGGTTTTGTTTTTTTGGTGAGTCATCTCATTGTAGACCAAAGTACACAAATTCTGCACTTCTCAGTACCTCTCAGTTGCACTCTTTTTTACTGAGCTTAAAGAAACTGAAATCTTATGTGAACAGTACATGTGTCAGTACATGAAATATCTCACTGCAGTTTTGGATGTTAGGACTAAGTGCTGTTTGTGCTCTTCGTCTTGACTAAAATATAATGCCTGTTCCTGGTTTTGTGCTGCTACTTAAAGTGTCCTATATTTTTCAGGGAACAAATCTCAAAGGGAGGAGCTGGACTCCATCCTCTTTATTTTTGAAGTAGGTGTTTTTTTACACACTTATTGCTGTTTCTTTTCTCTTCCATGTGTGTTTTATTGCGACGCGTTTATGAGATTTTTATATGTGTGTTAAAATTGGTAATGGTCATTTCCATTGCCACTCATTTGCTGTAAAGGTAAGGTGTATGGTTCTTCCTGTGGGACTGTATTGACTAAAATAGTGTTACTTGTATTGTAATTTATTTATAGTGACTAACAGTTTATACTGTCAGATATTTGTTTTTTAGGCTTTATAATTCCAACTCATGAACACATCACCTTACAGTTAATGTGCATAAAATGAACCCAAATTTTCTATTACCAGTTCTGATGTGTCTATAGCAGGGGTTTTCAACTGGTTCTGTCCCAGGGACCACCATTCAGACTAAGTAATAGTCTGTGCCCCACTGTGTGCCTGCGTCTGGGTGTGTCTGGGGGGTGGGGGCTGTCTATTTTTAAAAAATTTTTTTTTTTTTGATATTTGCATTAAATTCATTATTCATAAAGATGCCATCATCTGGAAATGTCATCTTGAAAAATAAATAAAATGATATATTTTTTAAAAATTGAAACTGGATGGCATGCCAGAGACCATCTGCAATGCTGCTGTGGACCACCAGGGAACCGTCAAGCACTGGTTGAAAACCCCCTGGTCTATAGTCAGGTTACTTTCTGCTGAACTTGAATGTACATTGTTTATTGTTGTGCTTTCCAAGAGCTAGTCAACAGCACTGATTCAGTTGCAGTTGTGCACACATGACGGATATATTATTGAGGGTCTTTTGGGTTTAGTATAGGCTAGGAAAACTGTTGTTTCTTGGATGCAACATGAACGCAAGTGAAATTTGTTAAGCTTGTTGTCACTGCCAACAGCGTTCTCACTGCTCCCCTGCCCAAGCCTGGAGCCTCAGTCCTTTCTGTATTCTCTCCACCTGGCCAAAATGGCAGCTCTAGTTTCCAACACAAACAAGCAGGCTGGCAGACATGGTGCTCTCTGGTTACCTTTGCTTAGGGAGGTGAGAAATGGAGTCTGGCAATGAGGAGAGTGTTTGCATTGTGTCAACAGAGGTCGACTCAGAAGGTCACCCTGGAAAAATGCTGGAGTTCTTCATGCTTTACACAAGTCACCTCGCGTGCCGGACAAGGATCTGTTTTTATTTTTTAAGAATTAATTTGCTGTTTGGTCTCATCTCAGATTAGGGAGTTGCTTTTTCCAGACAGAGGCCTGTATTCCGTTTTCATGTGACCATTTCTATGGGTGTTTTCATGTCAACAGTTTGACAGTTTGTACAGCACGCTTTTAACTGAAGTAACTTCCATTCTTCCATTCCATACTCCTACAGCTGTCATCTAGCAAGAAGCTGTAGAAATAACCAATCATGACACTGGATGAAGTCTAGTGTGGACAGTTCAACTTGAGTACTGAAGGCATTAGCTAGTGTAGTGAGATGTATGCCCAGACCTAACACTCCTCTTTCTTCTGATCTATGGACCTGCTGTTTTGTGCACTTTGTTTTTTCCACTTAATCACTCGGATGTATAATGATTACAAAACAGTGACTTGGTTAACTTTGCAGGAGAGTAGACCTTGTAGAGTTGGTACAGATTAGATTATAACTCTGGACAAGGTAAATGAAGTGGGCTGTTTACTTCAACATCAACAGGAAAGCTGCAGAATTTGGTTCAGTAATGTAATGTTCAGGCTGTAGAGATCCTCGATTATAACATTCACCATCTCCATTTGTGAGCATGCAGCACGAGTGTGAGATTACTGCAGGACAGGAGCCATTAGTGGCTTCATGCTGTGTGAAGTATGTGAGTTAATGCAGCATGACAGGCGTGCAGTCTCCCACCTCCTCTCTCATCAATTCCACCTTCTCCTGGAGACGTGTTTTCTTGTTCAGCCAAGGTGCTCTGCCTATTGTACTGAGAAGCGGGGCTCTGTTATAAGCCGTAATGTCATCTGTGTTTCCTTGTTTTGATCGAGGCGTAAGGCTTTAGCCTAAATACCACGGTGTGGTGCGGTATGTGACCCCCTTTAGTAGGAGATCATCCCTCAGGCGGCTGATGGAATGAAGGAGGGAGACTATTGTTCTCCCTCACCACCACCCCCTCCTCTTCCTCCTCCTCCTCCTGCTCTCCTGCTTTCTTTGTGTCTGCCAGCATCTAGACGTTCTCCGCTGTGTGAATGTTTATGTGTAGGCTTTTAGGTGTCTGATTGTCTTCTAAAGGATGTTGCAGATCTTTCCGAATTTGTGATTAGGGTTTGATGTAGCTGTAGTGTTTTTTTTTTTCGCGTATAGGCTTTATGGATGGAGCTCACAGACAAAGAAGACACAGCTGTGTTGGGGGGTTGGGGGGTATGTGCAATTGATGGTTCCTACATTGCACAGGCAGATAGGTTAAGCTGGGTCTGTTACTTCATGTGCATTGTTTGTCCTGTGAGAACTGAGGACACTGCAGTGGCATCTTCTACTGATGATCCATCTGGAAGGAGGCAGTTTCACATTTTCTGTTTGTTGTCCACCTCAAAAGTGTAAGCATAAGAGCTTCTCTACCTCCTCATCTCAAATGAAATGACTCTTCAGTTCTTTTCTAGTAGCGATGCACAATATGGGAATTCTTGGCTGATGCCGATATCCGATATTTTTGAACGTGCCTGGCACAAGGGCTGCCTTTCCCACGTACAGTAAATGCGTCATAAAACATTGAAAGAAAATATTGGACAAATCTAAGCGTCGGTCCAATTATTGGCCGATTCCAATGTGATTCCGAGATTATCGTGCATGCCTATTTTCTAGGATGCCGGATGTTTTAAAAAACGGGGATCAGCACCAGGAGTATAAGGAGCTGCCATTTTCCCACATGGGTCATTTACTGAGGCTCTATGCTGAAAAGGCAGAAACATTCCGCACTCAATCCCTACCTCATAAGAGCTCTCAGCATTAAAAACGTGTGCGCACACAGACGTACATGCGATCAGGTCATGGAAATCTTTGGTTGATGGCACAATGTGCAAGAAGCGGTTGCATTACTCTTTAAGGAGTCTGTGCACTTAACTGCTATTAACTTTAGCCAGTTTCTTTCACATCCAGATGGGCACATAATGGTCGCTTCCTCTCTGCCATGAGCTCTCTATTAGTGGCTTAGTGTTAGGCTCGAGCAGGCCTTTAGCCTGCAACCCCGTCTCACACTTGCAGGTGCAACACACACACACACTCACACACACAAAGAGCCTCTCATGCCAGTAGTGAGGCCGTTTGGCGAAAACAAGACGCACATTTGCATGATTTTTTTTTTTTTCGTCTCTTAAAGGGCCAAGCACTTGCCACCAGTGAACATCATGTTACATGATGAATTTTAAAGTTAACGTGTATGGAAACGGTATCCATTCTTGATTCAAATTTTGATAAAATGCAAACAAAAATTGAAACAGCTGTGCACTCAAATGGGCACAAAATATGATGGAGATGGCTTATGGATGTGAGAGTAGTTTGCTGAATAACTGGTAAATGTAATCGTAGTTGTGGTCACATTAGAAAAGTTGTGCTTCACTAAAGGTTTCACAATAAGCTTTTCATGCACTAAACATGAAAACATATTTTGAGCTAGGGTGGCAGGGTCACTGGATCCCCTGTCTGTTACCTCCTCCTTTATCATGCCGACCTCTCACTCAACTCATGACGCTGTGGCAGTGACCCAGGGACTATCGCTGACATCCAGACTGCAGGACATTTAATCTAACCCTAGATGCTCTATAGTAAAGAGTGTGCCGTGTAAAGGTTTGGGTAAATCTCTCTGCAGGGGAATTAGTTTTTCCTTGCCGAACTGTTTTAGGCTAACTGTGTAACAAAACTGTCTCCATCGTGAATTCACAGGTATTTAGCGTGTAATAGGTAAAAACAAAGCTTAGTGCATCTTGCCCATAGTCCTACCATGCTGAATTAGGAAACTAAGTCCACTTGAGACATGAGCTGTGCATTACTAGTTATTTGGCAATTCTCTTTGTGCACTGGCTGCCAGGCGGCTTAGAGATGACTAATGTCCGTTCAGACTTGTCTTCTTTAGACAATCCATTAAATGGCTCCACTACACTAATGACCCAAATAGGCCATGAATAAAAGAACAAGGGATTGTATCAGAGTTTGCCTGACTAGCGTCTCTCAGTCTTACTCTCGCATGCGCGCACACATAGACACAATGCATGTTTACATGTCAAACCAAATGAGCGCCTGTGACATTACAGTAAATCTGTACAACCAAAAGCCATAGTCTGTTTTTGTGGGTTGACAGCAGGGACTAAGCATTCAATATTTCTTGCTAACTTTATTGCTGAAAATATTAGATTCTCATCTTTCTCTAGTAGTAGTTTTTAAGAGTGTAATTAGGGATACAGTAAGATAATTACTGATACAGATAATTAGTTAGGGATACACGATAATATCCCAATCATAACGGAGTCGGCTGATAATTGATTTTTTTTTTTTAAGTCATTGCCATTGCACCGATGCTCATACTTTTCTATGTGGTAGTATGTATCTCAGGGAATAGCCGGGGTTGTAGCTTAACGGCTCTCTACGCACTAGGTAGTGCACATGGAGTGTTGCACGTGCCCTGTTTGACTTAGGACGGGAAGTAACGTTTTATTAAAACGTTGTGCACTACGCTCACTCAACTCTACTTTCATGCTCGCTTGACTTGGCACTGTGTTAGAAATATCAGAACTGTGGTGTTATTTTTGTGCCAAAATTCAGAGCATGCAGTGAAAAATATCGTGTCTTTACGTGCTCAACTCTGCCCGCGTTCACACTCGACTCAGTTATAGTCATCGGTATCGGCAGTTGTAAGCATGAAAAATATCAGGTATCGGCATTGGCCAATAATTCTCATATTGTGCATCCCTAGTAATTATTTGTTACTGTGAACAGAGCACAGCACACAGTGCACCACAACGAAGTGGGACGTCTGCTTTTGACCCAGCCATGAAAGAGCATGGGCAGTGCCTGGGGAGCAGTGCTTGGTGACAGAACCTTGCTCATGAGTACCTTCGTGGTACCTTTACCAGTCCGGAACGTGAACCAGCAACCTTGTGTTTATTTGGCCAACTCCTTAAATGTTGCGTTACCAACTGTCGCCCCCTTTTTAACGCGTTGGTAATACGCGGGTGAGAACGAAAACGAATTCTGTTTGGATGAGGACTAAAATTCAGCAGAACGTTTTTCCCTCTCACACTTTTTTTTCCTCTTAGCTACAAATATGAATCAGCTGATCCGAAGCTGTAGGTGGACGTTCCACATGACCCTGTCATACTCGAGGCATCTTATTCACATTGATGATTTGTTTGAGGCTATGATGGGAGGTGCCACTTTTAAGTCTCTCTGCCCCGTAGTCATGTGACATCACCTGGCAGTCGTCCATCAAAGACTGTAATGAGATCAGCTGTTAGGGAGCCCGAGCCGAAGCAGTTTTATTTGGAGAATGGGAACTGTGTCATGCTGCTGCCACCTTTTGGATTGCGTTAGTAATGCACTCTTTTTAAAGACTTGCTGTGCACTTTTACTCTGACTTTGACATTACGTCTTGTTCAAAATATCTGAGCTTTTCTAGCCATGAATGTCCTGAGCTGCCTGTCTCCTGTTTCTTTTAGACACTAACCCGTATCTACTAAGGTCCTGTCTGGGTGTATATTTATAGTGCCAGAAGTGTAAGTAGTATCTGGTGCAAGTTACACGCTTCAGACAAACGGCATAATATCTTTTTCCCCATAATACTCAGTACACACTCTCAAACACCGTCCTCAAGGTGAGTCTTCTCTTTGCTCTCCACATAAAGTCATCTAAGCACTTGATGTGTATTCTTGGATTCAAGAACAGAAAGTCCAAGGTGAAACCATGTTAGAGCAGATGTAATATGTAGTGTTGATGTTCATGCCCTTGTGTCACCGCCTCCTTCCCGGTTACCGCGCCGCACCTAGAGCTTTCGCTGCAAGTGCAGATTCATATAGTGACGGTAGCTGTTTTGAGTTGCGAAATCATTATTTGTCTGAAACGTCGGGTGTTTTAAACTGAACACAACGATCCTGAGCAGGCTTAAGTGCTGTTGTGTCACACCACTCTCATTCTTAAAGCACTGTCATTACGTGGACTTTGTCCTAGCTAGAGTGGTAAACCTGAATTATGAGTTGATGTCATTTAGCTTTGTTTTTGACCTGCTTTAAGAAAGCTGTGCCAAACCGTATAATTCAGCAGGAAGAGATTTTTATCTTCAGACTTCAGACGACAGAAGAGCTGCAAATTATCTCTCTTCAGCATCTTCATTGTAAGATAGTTTTTTGTAAAATCAGTATAAAACCTAACAGACTAAATTATCAGCAAGAGAAGTCCTGTATTGTGTTGATATAATTACCTCTGGTTTATGAGTTATTTGATAAAGTTCAGTAAAGTATGGTCTTAAATAGGTTTTAAAAATCACACCAATTATTCCACAATGTTTAGGGCTGAAGGGAGTTTTTGAATCATTCGAAAAACCAAAAATGGTCGAGGCAGTTTTTTAGGAATCGAAGCTTTGTTAAATTAATTTCATTCGCTAGATCATGCTCCGTTTGTATTTCACACGGATGCTTATAACAGTAGTAAAAGTGCACAGTAATGGTCACTGGTATTGGCTAGTTCAGAATGTGAGTGGATAATCGTGGCTAGTGATGATGTTCCTAACTTCAGATCAAGAAAACGGAGAATAAAATGTTGCTGTGTTCATGTCATTTACGTTGACTTCATTTCATTCTAGTTTTTCAGTAAGTGAGGGACTGTTAGACGAACACAGAAGAACACACACTCCTTTTCTCAAACATGCATCCCCTTTTCCCTCTCACTCACACACACACACACACACACACATGTAGGCTAAGTATTTGTTTCAGATGGCACCGAAGTTAATTGCAGCAAATGAGTTTAATTTTGTTTTCAAAAAAGGGAACATTCAGGAATAAAACTCAATTGGTTGTACATTTCAGACAGTTTTCTGTTTATCCGATTAATCGATGAAAACCGACAAAATACTCCATTACAAAAATAATCAACATATGCAGCCCTAGTTTAGTTATCTGAATTGAGCTTTTTCATCTTAATAATTTAGATGGTGGTGACCTGACGGTAGGATACTTGACTATGGAACAAGAAGTCATCGATTAAAAATCGAGCTCTAGCTGTCAAGCTACCACCAGTGAGCCCCTGAGCAAGGCCCTTAGCCAACTCCAGGGAGTATGTCGCTGTCATTTGGAAATTGTTCTCTAAATATTCTGCAAAATGCTGCAAACGTTAGAAAAAGTCCTGTATTTTATATATTGCAGTGTATATAAAATGCAAAAGTATGCCGATGTCAGTTTCCTCCACTGTTGTGTAACCCTACATCACAGTATTAGTGACTTTAGCTCGTGTATTGCTTTTCTTTATTGTGTTTCTATTATTGATTTTTCTTCACTTGCCATTCACTCACACAGACGTCACTAAGACGCCGCCCGGTCGTCAGGCCAGGAAAAGTTATGGAGGCACTTTGCAGAAGGGCTCAGTGCCGCTCTAAATCCCCGCTAGAAGAGCATTTCAGAGCTGCCGTATTCTCGATCATGCGCGCCATGTGGCAGGAAAGCTGAGTGCGGATCATGTAAATGCAGAAGCAGGCGAGGCTCGGTCCGCCGTAATGCTTCAGCCTTATGCCTGGAGTGCTGCGCCAGATTAGCGGAGACTCCAGCAACCCGAGCCGCGAGCCCAGCTACCGAGTTCCACATCGCTTGCTTCAAATCCGCCGGCGCAGCTCCGTGGGGGGCCGCTTGCTTCAGCGCCGCGAGAGGGAGCAAAGCTTTAGCGAAACCTCCGTCTTCCAGCATGGACTCCCGGTGCGCAGGCTTAAATATCCCCCTTTCCGACCACCGTCACCTCCAAATAACGTGTCTGCTTCTTAAAGGCAATGACAGGCCTTAATCCAGAGATGTGTCACACACACTTATAGACAGACACACAGGATCAATAACTAGGTGCTAAAATGCTCCACTGCTCATGTGTCATCACGCCTCAGATCAGCACTGGCGCTAAATGAGTCTGACACACTGAGGCTGTATTGTTGATGTGCTGATTGATGCCTGTCAAGACGCCGTTGAGATTACAAGAGACAGAAAAGTGGGGAGACTTGTGTCCTCTTCTGTTGGAAGGATCACTACAAGCCTGCTCTCGCTGTAATTCCGGCGAAATGTCTCGGAAATGTCTGGAAGCAGCCGAGCCATTACTTACAGATGCTCTCTGGCCGAGGTGGTGACAGCCTTCTTTCCCAACGGGGCTTTTTTTTTTTGTTATACCTTTCAAAATGATGAGTGGTTAAAAACATAGAAGACTGTTTCATGCTGTCATTACCCATAAAGCACCGCAGTTAATGTCATTACCCTCCCTGGGTGTCACGACCCTCCTGGGCATTCTCAATTTGAGATAATGACTGAAGGAATCGATGTGTCAAAAGGGCAAGATGATGTAACTGGGGCCAGACAAGTGAAGGCATTACTTGTGGCAATGGCAGTCTTTTCTCTTCTTTTGTTAGTCGTGTCTGCTGACTTTATGGAGTTTAAATCGGTGCAGCCAGGTTTTTATGGGGACATAATGGAAGTGACTGATGAATTTTGAGCAAAGAATTGCTGGTTCCTAGACTGCTCAGAAACGCTGCTGAAAACATGTATTTTTTTATGCTTTCTGTTTTAACAATGCGGCGTCTGGCTTCTTGTAGAAAATTCTTCAACTTCTACCAGAGAAAATCAACAGTCGATGGCAGTTCCACAGTATAGGTAAGTCCTAATTTCCAACGCATTACGATACATTTATCGTGTCTATTCAGAAACATGGAGACGTCTCTTGATCCTCAATCAAACGTTTTTTTTTTCTTTTCTGACCAAACTTCTCGTATAAATCCTACGTTGTCTGCTTCTGATTGAGAGGCCGCCTTTTGAAAAGGTTATCGTTTCTAAACAGGTCAACACAACACAAGGTCAGAATGTTTAGTTGTATTAACAAACTGTTGTGTCGGGATGATTTGTACTATATTAGTCATTTAGAGGCTCGCAGTTCCCTCCATTAGAACCGTCCCATATAAACCTATGAGTCATTGAAGCACATGATTATCTGTGTTACATGGCTTAAGCCAAACACTTAGTTTGTGAGAGAAAATAATTAACCACGGCAAGAGAGGTGAATAAATGAGAAATGCAAATGAGGGACATCGTTTGAAATGCAAATTGCTAATTGAATTATGCGTTGCTTGGTTTCAGCCTCCATAGCAGGGGGACCTGAGCAGGAGGCGATAACCTCGATTAAAATCCGCCGGCCTCTGCGTTACCGCCTCTGTTAAAGGGTTTAGGAGGAGATTGATGTCGCCGTTTGCCCCCCGGGGTCTTGTTGTAGTTCATACGCAGGGTGATCCTCCCTTGGACATACAAATACACTCTAATGGGTAAAGCACTGGGATACATTTCTATCTTCAAATCTTCCTTTTTTGTAAAGAGTTGCCTGTGCATCAGAACATGGCAGCAGATTATGCAGTTAAATGTCTAGTAGTGACATTGTTATGCTGACATTAAACACACAGGGTTTTTTAGCGCCTTGGCAATGCTGGGGTTAATTTAGTCGCTAAACTCGGCATATTTGTAATTGACTCTTGGTCGTGTGTGAACTACAGTGGGATGAATAGCTCATTCGTGCCACTTCAAGGCCAATCTGCGTTCTCCAGGTGCCCCCACACCCTTCTCTCTAATGGGGGACGTGAGGGCTAGCCACTTCAAAGATGCACATTTTCGTTTCCACTTTCTTGCTTTTTCTACCTCAGATCTCTCGTCATTTCGCTTCCATCGCTTCTACATTTGTGACCCTCCACGGCAAAACCAGTCGATTGTCGCAACAGAGGTTTCCGAGAAAAACGAGCGTTTATATTGCGTGGGTTAAAATTTTGGATTTTTTGTTTTTAGTGTGTTGAAACAGTGGAAGGTCTATACTGTACTGTTGTGAATAAATTTCACTGAAAAAATTCCCCTTTCCATCCTAAAAACGTGACTTTCTTGAGGTGAGGAATTCAATTCCAGCAGAATGTTAAAAGTTTGTGTTTTAACCGCTCTACTCCAATATTTACGGTAAATCCACTGGTTGACTAGCGTGAAGATATTTCTCCGGAATCCATCTCCGTCTCCCGAGTTCAATTAACCTACCGCAGGTAGGCTATCCGTGTGGCTGTGAATGCAGCGTAGGCTACTGTAAATACAAACGTAGCCGCGACCGCACCAAGCGTCTGTGAGTGCTACGGCGATAGTCAACTTCAAAGGCAGATTTCTTTGTTTCTCACTTGGCGTGACAGGAGAAACCCGACTCCTTTGAATGTTGATATCTCAGTCATATGTCGTCCTGTTCATTCCATATAGGTGTCGTTTTGAAGCTTGATTTATGCCCTTTCATGAAAACATAACTCAATTTTGAAAATTTGTGAGAAGCGACTGGTTTTGCCATGGAGGGTCCCATTTCATCCCACCTTTTGATTCACTCGCCCGTTTTGACTGGTCATATGTCCGTATTTTTTGGATTTAAATAAATTTAGCTTCGTTATTGTCAATATTGTCAATATTAGTCTTTAAGGTTTACATCCCCACCTTAAAAAGTACTGAGGTGTTGTGTGTTTATTGTTCTGTCTATTTATTGTGATTGTTTTGCATTGTAATGTCCGTGCACTTTATTTGTTAAAAGCTGCTTAGATGCTGATGCTGCCATTGTGCCTCGAAAACCTACACTAAGCAATATATGTTTACATTCATCTTTACACTAAACGTCACTTTCGTGCTGTATTTCTGTTGCTTGTTTGCACCTTTTGTCCTGTTGAATGTAATGTTCAGTGTTACTACATGTTGCTTCGGGGCCGTGGAGAGACGCTGTCTCATCACACTTTGTACATGTATAAAGAGACTGATGACAATAAAGAACCTTGATCTCATTAACGTGGGTGATGGCAAATTTGCTTTTGTTCATACAGTTTCAGTGTTGTATTTTCAGCAGTGGTCGGTATACTTACAAGTACTAACAAACTTTTCTCTCTTGGCTTGTTTCTAGGTTCTATTCTCAAAAAACTTTTGCACACTGGAAACTCCTTCAAGGTCAGCTAGAGCCAAACTCACAAAAAAACACCAATGTTCCCGTCCCTCGTGTACCCGCTTTTATAATATTTGTTGTGCGGTTGTGTTTGCACAGATCCGCTGCGAGGGCATGCGGCTGTTCCTGCTCTGGCTGCAGGCTCTGCAGACCAACTGTGCCGAAGAGCAGTTGCTCATCTTCGCTTGCCTGGTGCCTGGCTTCCCTGCCGTGCCGTCCTCCAGAGGACTCTGCACGCTAGACACCATCATCTACAATCCCTTCTCCAACCCCCCTGATGGTAACAGAACACACTCCCACACACACACACACCAACATACCTCTGCACATGCACTCGTTTATTCAGTCTACGCCTGCTGCCTCTCCTGCTGCATGTGGTGATAATTGAATTGGGACAGACACGTTAATCCTGTCACCGCATTTGTATTTATCTCCTCTCTGCTGTTGGAAGTGGAATGTGCTTCCTTTATAAAGTCATCAGGTCTTTGCTGGTGTGACTGGCAAGATCAAAGCCCGTCTTGCTACGTGCATTTTTAAATACGGCACCATCCGAACGAATGTCAGATAAGAAATGACAGTTAGAGAAGGGGGGCGATATTGATTTTTAAAACAGGAGTTATATGCACATCTTGTTGCTTAGTTGGAACACAGACGTATGTTGTCTGTTGGTGGCCTAACGTTTAGGGAGTTCGCCCCGTGAAAAGGAAGGTCGCCGGTTCGAATCCTGGACCAGTAAAGGTACCACCAAGGTACTCAGGAGCAAGGTACCATCCCCAAGCCCTGCTCACTGGGCGCTGCCCATGTCAGCTGCCCACTGCTCCTTCACGGATGGGTCAAACACGGAGGTCATACTTCATTGCGGTCCGCTGTGCTGTGTTCACAATGACATAATCACTCACTTTCACTTTCTTTTCTTGCATTTCCATCTCGTCCAGAGAAAAACTTATGTTCCCTAATTTCAGCAACAGTCTCCCTGGACCAACGTGGGGTTAAGGGTCTTGCTGGTGACACGTCATTGGTTTTCCCTCGGAACTGGGCCACCTCCGCCCTTATGGTTCTCCCCGAAATGAGGCAAACGGCAGTCACATTGAGAAAAGCCTCAGCACAGGAGCTCTTGGGGTGAAAACCCAGATTACTTGACATAAATATGACTTGCCTTCCTTTAAGTTTTTTGAGCTTGCATTGTCTTATTTGCTGAGTTCTTGTGCCTATGGTCAGTCAAATCAAAGCATTGCAATTTTGAACACTTGGTCATTTATTATCTTTGGCTTATGTCCCACCACAGCATATCATTTCATACCATTTTACATTTTCTAATCGACTTTCCAGCGCGGTTAATCTGTACACGGCTGTAAATTGTGCTGAAGTCTGGACAGATTTTGATTTGATGGCGTTGTTCCTCAGAACCAGGTTTTTCATTTTTTTCTTCTATTAGTAGCCCTGCGTACAAAGCTACTTTATGCCTCTTTATGCAGTTATCAAATGTCACCTTTGGAGAAAATGTTTGCAAAGCAAAGCAGACGGAGATAAACATGAAAAGGAATGATTTCTCAGAATGTCTCGTCTCAAGAAATTCCTTGAACTGTCCAACTACCTGAAAAATGTTGCTGTCCTTGTGTCTTTGCTCTTATGACCAGAAATCTGAATAGACTTCATAACTGAAAGGACGGAGTGAAAAACTTCAATTTCCACTCAAGTGGACTTTCCTTGGTTTCCAAATGACTGATTCAGTGGTGACAAGAATTTGCTAATAAACTAATAAAAGCACTAACAAAAGCAGAGACTGTCTTTGGTCCAGTCTTGATTTACTGACTGTATGTATTTGACTCCTGGGCAAACACTGTTATATCCTACACAAAACTAGCACCTTTCTCACGGCGTTATTAACAGAGACTATTTCAATCATGGCATGTTGAATAGCTTGTTTTTCATCACCAGACATTTTGACCACCTACAGATGTCTGTCATTTTCCTTCTTTGTGACCGTGCAGCTAAGATCGTGCCCGAGGAGATCACCCCACTGGTGCCTGCTGTTCCTGGGGAGAAGGTAGCGGACGACCAGACCTGCTCCATCCTCCAAACGGTGCTAAAGTTCATGGTAGTCCAGGTCAGAGTACAATCATAAATTTGTAGCTTTTGATTTGCATTTACACTTCCTCCTTTTTGACCGGTCTTATGACTTGGGACTAACATGCTTACAAACCGTACAGTATTATCGCTCCAAACTGCTGCTGATCTGGCACACATTTAATGGCAGATTATTGAAATAGTAATCCTCCTCAATGACGGTTGCTACAACACTGCTATAATATTTGCACAATTTTTGCACTGCCGCTACTTATTTGCATAACCATTGAACACTGAATGTCTATATCACCGGTCACTTTCTCACTAACTGTTTCTACACATATTATTGAAGTATTGCACAGACTCTGGTTCTCCACTGCTGTTAAAATATCTTCACAAACTTAAATGTTAGTCAGACTTTTTAAGAAGATACTGTTTTATTAATAGACTGGATAAAGAATTTCTCATATGAAACTGTTACTAACCTCATGCACATTCAGTGTTAAAGTCAATTTCCACTTTTGTAGGTTAATACTGCATCCAAACTGTCTCTCCTCTACCTCTAGTTCTAGTTCTAGTTTAAAGTTATATTTAATATTCCATTTTTAGTTTAAAATGTATATTTTGTATTCTATTTATATACAGTTTATTCCGTGTGCATTATTTGTTCTTTGTTCCCTATTTCTTGTTGCACTGTGAAAACTGGAGTCACGTCGTCTCGTCTCTCTGTGTATCTGAACAGAATATAGCAGAGATGACAATAAAGTTGACTTTGACTTGACTTTGAAGTCCTTACTTTCTTCCATTACTTAGATAGATTTTTAACCCATAGGCATATTTGCTGAAAAAAATTCTAGTGCCTGTCTATAAAAATAATTTAATGAATTTTTGCATTTGTTAGCTTTGTTGAAAACTCTTAATTCATGCTCATTTGTGACCCTCCACGGCAAAGCCAGTCGCTTGTCGCAGCGGAGGTTTCCGAGAAAAACGAGCGTTTATGTTGCGTGGGGTAAAATGTTGGACTTTTTTTGTTTTTAGTGTTTTGAAACAGTGGAAGGTCTATACTGTACTGTTGTGAATAAATTTGGCTGAAAAACTTACCCTTTCCATCCTAAAAACGTGACTTTCTTGAGGTGAGGAATTCAATTCCAGCAGAATGTTAAAAGTTTCTGTTTTGACCGCTCTACTTCAATATTTACGGTAAATCCACTGGTTGACTAGCGTGAAGATATTTCTCCGGAATCCATCTTCGTCTCCCGAGTTCAGTTAACCTAACGCAGGTAGGCTATCCGTGTGGCTGTGAATGCAGCGTAGGCTAGCGTAAATGCAAACGTAGCCGCGACCGCACCAAGCGTCTGTGAGTGCTACGGCGATAGTCAACTTCGACGGCAGATTTCTCCGTTTCTCACTTGGCGTGACAGGAGAAACCCGACTCCTTTGAATGTCGATATCTCAGTCATATGTCGTCCCATTCATTCCATATAGGTATCGTTTTGAAGCTTGATTTATGCCCTTTCATGAAAACAGAATAACTCAATTTTGAAAATTTGCGACAAGCGAATTAGTTTATTTGCCGTGGAGAGTCACATTTGCTCTCTGCATCTGTGTTTACAGGCCTCCAGCCTGGAATGGCATCGGAAAGACAACCAGGACTCGGGCTTCAGGTTTCTCTTCTCCCTCTTTAAGAAGTACTACCTGCCACACCTTTTCCCCTCCTTCACCAAGCTCACCAACCTCTATAAGCCCTTATTAGGTGAGTATCTACTGCAGAGAGTCTGTTTACATGTATGTAGATATTTTTATACCTTTGGGCCTTTCGTTGAAAGGGCTTTTAGCCACATCAAACATCTGCGTTATCGCAGTGCGGCACGCTGCCCTGTGTTTTCTTTTCCATGTTCATTCACATATGAATTTAGTAGCCAAATTTGATAATAGCCGATTTTCCCAGACAAACACAACTTCACCTGTGTTCATGTGCACACACGTGCGAGTGTGAAGGGGCGGCAAACCGCGGTCGACAGTAACATCACTGGTTGCACTTGAAGTGAGAAGTTATCCAGTCCGACAGTAAACAGCTCATTAATAGTAATATTCTCGGAGTTGTGGCCTCGGCTTGTCTCGAAATGAAATCCCGAGTGCAAATACTGCCGATTTTGAGGCAAAAGCGAGACCTGTCTCGAGTGCTACAGGACTAGTGTCTGTACTGCCTGCAGTGTCATTTATGAAGATAAAACAACCACTGTTGTGTGTAAAGTGTGTGCTGAAGGAAGGTGCCCCGGTCACAGTGGATTTTTGTGTGGACGCCCAGGTGGTGTCAGATGGGATTTGCTAAGAAAATAGGCCCAGAAAAATGTGCAGCAAAAGATATTTACCTTAATTCCGGTTCTAAATGAGTAATTTAAATGCCAGCAACTCACAGGACGGAAAACTGAAGTATCACACTTAAACCTTGCGTTAACTGGGATGTTTGACTTCTTTTCTGATTTGTTGCTGCCACACATACAAGACACAAAAATCAACATTGCTGAATTCCTCCTACACAGTCTTTCTCCCGTCCACCAGCTTTAATAAAATATTTTCTTTTAGGATTAATGGCAGCCTCTGGTGCCTAGAGAAGTTAATTGGCAATTACCTCAGACCTCTGCTTGACTATTACTTTTTTGAATTGAACATTGAATTCCCTTTTACCACTGAAAGCTGTTCACTGAGTAGATATTTACAATGAACTGCCAGATGTTTTAGAAATGATTTGATTGACGGAGCTAAGAAGTGGAATTGGAGAGCTCGCGGTGAAAGGATGAAAAGCAAGTGATTTGCGCTATATAAGTGTCTTTTCTGCCTTCTCCTTGAGTTTCTCATTATTTCTATTTCTATATCTGTTTCTCCTTTCACATTGCCATCCGGGTTTTGCTTTTCAATGTCATGCCCTTTCTGGCCTCTCGCAGAGCTCCCCCACCACAGACCAAAGCCCCTGTATGTGCGAGTGTCGCGCAACAGCGAGAGCACATTCTGCACGCGGGATCAGTACCTGGCTGCTCGCGTGGCCTTCATCACCTGGCTGGTTAACTTCTTCCTGGAGAAGAAGTATGTGACCGCAGCTACGACCAGCACGAGAAACGGAGGTGAAGTTCTTCCCAGGATCATCCAGGTAAAAAAAAAAAATAAATAAAAAAAAAAATAAAAGAGTCCAGCAAATGCAGCAGATGGTCTTCAGGGACATTTTTACAAGTACATTGATTTTTTTTTTGTTATCTAGAATTAAGGGTATGTTTTAAAGGAACTTTTTGTAACTCCCTAAACTACATTTTTTAAACTAAGCATGTTCAAACTACATCGACTAATTATCGGCCGAGCTGCTTATTGAGGGCTGATTTTAGACATTTTGCTGATTATCGGTATCAATGTTTAACAAGGTGCGCTACTGTGGCTCCACTGCCGTCTCTTCTCTCTGTGCTGTTTGCTCTCGACTCGCTGCTTCATTTAATGTCCCGCCACCACAGTCTGTGATTGGCTATGTCACTCAAGATCAAGTGGAGAGCACACTGAGCAGCTTTGCTTTCTTTACCACAACCTGCTGCTGCTTAATTTGGAATACTAAAACGGTTACTTTTCAGATTTACGTTTCACAGTTTTATAATGTTACTAAAATGTTCATTAAAATTATTTGAATGAAAATGATCTAAAAAGGTTCCAAATATCAGTTATCAGCCCTTTTAACTAGCAATAATCAGAATCGATACTGGCTCTGAAAAGCCAATATCGGTTGACCTGCTGCCTCATTTTCCTAGCAAAATCTGAAGACGTGAGGCGTGGTTCAGCACTTTTACGCAATACTGTGTCTACAGATTACTGAGTTTGTGAGAATATGTTGTGTAACCTAATTATAGAAAGCTACTGGGTCTGCTGTCTGTCCTTTATTTGTTGACTCAGAAGATATTGATCTTTAATATGGTGATAAGACTGAAAACAACTTATTCTTTGCTCCTTATAGTTCCCACGTGTGTGTTCTTTCTCAGACTGTAACTGCAGGCGGTATCAATCAGGAGAGGAGCAGCGAGCCGGAGCCCAACGGACCTGTGGAGCAGGAGAAGAACCACTCCAACAGCAGCACTCTGTCCGACCGCAGGGCCAGTAACTCCAGCCTGTGCAGCATCGAGGAGGAGCATAGCAGCGTTTACGACATGGTGCACAGCATCCTGCTCTCCACTCGAGACAACGTCAACTTTGTCAACGAGGTCTTCCACCAGGTCAGATTTAAAATAAAAAAGGTCAATTGAGGTTCGATGGCAAATGTATTATTTTAGTTTTTTGACGAATAAATTGTGTAGTAAAATTCAAGCAGCTTTTTACCGTGGGGGGAAACACTACATTTTATATGCAGGTCAACAGTGCCATCTTCTGGTCACGTTCTGTAGAGACAGTCTGTTCTTGTAACAAAATGTTGTAACAATGTGCATCAGTGCAAACTTACTTTGAGGAAGCGGAAATATAAAGTGACAATTGGTCATTCAAGTTTTTATTGCTGTCATGCAAATATTTTAGTTCTTAGACTTCCTTAGCATTGAACAAATGGGTCTTTATGAAGGTAGTTAACTCGCTTTAACATAAATGGTCTGTGAGGCGCAGAATCTTATCTTGTGTGTAATTACAGTTAGAACTTGTTGCTCCTGTTTGCAGTGCTGTCTGTTTGTGATTGTGCTGGTGTCTGACCAACACTCTTCCCCACTAGGCCTTCCTCTTGCCATCCTGTGAGGCCTCGGCCACTCGTAAGGTGATCAAAGTCTACAGGAAGTGGATCCTGCAGGAGAGGCCTGTGTTCATGACCGAACCTGAGAAGACAGATCAAGACGAGGAGACAGAGGATGGCCGGCAAACTGACAGCATTGACAATGCCCACGCACAGGTACCACTGCAGTGGAAACGCCGTAAAAATTCCCAATATTGTATACATAAAAAATTTCTTGTAGACAATGTTTAAACTCTATTTTAGTACTGGTTTATGATGTTTAAGTGTATATGTCAAAATCCATCTTTTTTTAAGCTGTTCTGACTGGCATTTATTTTTGGGAGGCTTTGTTCTACTGGGAGGTTGGGGCAAATTCAACGAGTACCTACTGGAATGTTTTCCTTTTCCGGTTTTATTTTAGTCATTCTTTAAAACGATGCAAATAGAAGCATTTTTTCATTTTGTTTCAAGTCAACATAGCGGTAGTGTTTTTTATTTGGATGCACCCTGTGTTTGTGCCTGTAGATGCTGGAAAGCCATGGGCACAAGAGGACCTCCAGCTGGGGCCGCACTTATTCCTTCAGCAGCGCCATCAGCAGAGGCTGTCTGACTGAGGAGCAGAACCACGACGTGAAGGCTGGCATCCAGCCCACGCTGCAGGTGTTCCTCACCAACTCTGCCAATGTGTTCCTGCTGGAGCCGTGCCTGGATGTGCCCAAACTGCTGGAAAACCAAGTGGAGGTGTGCAGAGCCGTGCTCAGCATCTACCGCCACATGATCATGGAGCAGAACATGAACAGACAGACATGGTAACTGTCTCTCTCTGTCTTTTCAATAGATTGATTTGTTCCTTTAAATCTTGCTTTCTCAAACTGTGGGCCGCGGACCGGCGCAGGTCCGTGACGAGGTTTCTCCCGGTCGATAACATAGAGGGGTTGTGGGGTGCGTAGACCTATGCAGTAGGGGTGTTGAACTTAATTGCATAAATGATGCATCGCAATGTAAATGTGGACGATTCTGCGTTGATGCGGTGGCAGACCATGATTGATTATAACGGAGGTCTTCAACTGGTGGTCTGCTGCCCCCAGTGGTCTGCGGTGGCATTGCAAATGGCTCATGACATGCAATCCATTTTCATTACTGAAATCACTTTTTAACATTTTTCTAAACATTTCCAGATGATTTGGGCATCTTTATGAATATTGTTTAGTCTGAGTGGTAGTGTCTGGGACAGAAGCAGTTGAAAACCCCTGAATTATATCATGACGTTGCTTTGTGATTTTCTGGTTACGGCATAAACATTCAAGTTAGAAGGAACTTCCCGGTAGCAACTGTGGCTGCCCAATTTGCAGCCACAAAATAATATCGAAATACATTTATGGCATGCATCAAGATATCGTATCGAATTTATGAACTAACAATCGAATCGTGAGACCAGTGAAGGTTCACACCTCTCCTATGTCTTAATTAAACTCTTGGTATAGGAACTGTACTTGGTGTTGACCCAGGTTGTCCGTCAGTTCAGGAACTTAAAAATTGGATCAGTACATCATTACACAAGACAATCATGGATGTAAACATGAGTTTTTAGTTGATTGTTGTGCTGCTCCTGATTTCTGCTAGCTAATACTAATTTGCGGTTGCAAATTATTTTAACTTCAACAACTAGTGGAAATTGGCATTAGTTAGGGACATGAATTCAATACAGGTTGAGGTCGTTCATAGACCAAATTGCCATTTCCAGCATTTAACTGATGCTTCCAGCGACTCCCATTACTTAATAACTGGAGCAGCCTCTCAGAAGCAACATGTGATCAAATGTCAGCTGAATTTGAAGAAAGTGAGTGATTATTTGTCATTGTGAACACATCACGACAGCTCTGCATTTGACCCATCCGTGAAGGAGCAGTGGGCAGCTGACATGGGCAGCGCCCGGGGAGCAGTGCTTGGGGACAGTACCTTGCTCTTGAGTACCTCAGTAGTACCTTTACCAGTCCAGGATTCGAACCAGCGACCTGCCCCATAACCATTATGCTACAAACTGAAGCCATGTTCTCTGTTCTGTAAGCAGGTATCACTTAGCCTCCCTCACCTGACCACAACAGTTCATATGCAGCTTGTCTTAACATTTTTGGTATTTGTTTAGGATCTTATCATTATCACGCACTGTGTTATACTCTCAGAAACAATACTGGCTACTTAATGTGGTTTTAGGGAGCAGATGCTGCAGGTACTGCTGAGGATCACCGAAGCAGTGATGAAGAGACCACAGGACGATCAAAAGAAGGACACTTTCTCCCAGAGCCTGGCTAGCATTCTGTTCAGAGTGAGTCTTACACTGCTCCACTTGGTAGTGTTGACCTCAAAATGAAGCTCACAGAGATAATCCTTTCAGCATGGTATTGGTATTATTATTTTCTGTTTGATTTGTGCAAATTCATACCTTCTACTGAAACATCGTAACTAACCTAGATTTACATTTACAGCGTTTATTCCGGCTTTCATATGCAGTACAAATGACATGGTTACAAGGACAGTCTCCAAGGTGCAAATGTGTAGCTTTGGTGGAGGTTGGATAGAGCCAAAGTAGTAATTTAGTGTCAGTTCCTCATAACGGTTTAGTTTTCTTCAGATCAAGCAGAGCTGCACCCAACATGATCTAATGATGAAGTAGAACCCGGAAGCACTGCTCTTTTTTGACTTTTTTTTCTTGCAGACCATCATCGTGGCGTGGGTGCGAGCCAACCTGAGCGTGTTCATCTCTCGGGAGCTGTGGGACGAGCTGCTGGCGGTGCTGTCCTCTCTCAGTCACTGGGAGGAGCTGGTGAACGAGTGGGCCAGCATCATGGACTCTCTAACTGCTGTGCTGGCCCGCTGCGTCTACGGCCTGGACCTCAACAACCTTCCCCTCGACAAGCTCTCCGAGCAGAAAGAGAAGAAACAGCGTGGTAGAGGTGTGTGTGTGTGTGTGTGCGCGCGTGCTATCTGCATGAACTAGGGATGAGCCGATCCGACTTTTTCAGTGCCGATAGTGGGACTGATAACTATGGCAAATATATATTTCAAACTTCCTTCATGGTCACATATCTACAGCATTTAGCAGGCTCTCTTATCCGGAATGACTTCCATTTCCTAATTAATCTCCCCGGATCAACTTGGGGTTAAGGGAGATTGGATTGGAACCCACAACTTCTTAGTCCAGAGGCGAGGATGCACCGATTTGATACGTGGATCAGATATCGGTCTGACAAATAGCTGAAGCGGGTATCAGTGGCATTGGGCAAATCTATGGAGCCGATCTGTAAATTTGCATATGCACACATGCTCAGTTCGTTCGACATTCCTGCTAATTCCTACGTTTGAAAATGACAATGAGCAGAACAAGCAGCAACACACTACAACCCCAAAAGCAAATTATACTCAATTGTACTGTTTAATTTTCTTAATAACACCAGCTCTCACTCGCAATCTCTGTGTTCCTTGCTGTGTTTGTTAGCGCACGCGTCACTGACAGGAAAATCAGACATTTACTAAAATGTTCCAGTTCAAAATGATATTTCAACTGATAAATAACAAAAACAACCAGTGTTCTACTTACAATACAGCCGTTTACGCATTTATTACATTTACACCATTTAGCAGACGCTCTTGTCCAGAGCGACTTACCTTTCCTAATTTCAGGCACAGTTCCCCTGAGAGCAACTTAGGGTTAAGGGTCTTGCTCAAGGACCCAATGTTGGTAACGCCAGAGGTTGGACTCGAACCCACAACCCCTTGGTCCAAAGGCAAGTGTCCTACCACTAGGCCACCAACACCCGTATACGCGATGTTTTCATTGTTTATTCCGAGATGCGAGTTGGAGTTCCATGATGCATGTGAGTCCAAAATGAGGTGTAGGCCAAAATGAGTCAGTTAATCTATATCCAGATGGATTCCACCTGGCACCAACCTTATTTCTCTTCATAGTACTAAGCCATAGAATATCTCTACATAATAAAAACTCTGCAGTCCAATAAAACAGACGCTGTCCTTATGCCCCAAACACATCAACATAAGGCATGCATGGCTTCTGCACAAACACCATAATACGCCTGATAACAAAGGTATAGACAAACGCCCCAAATTCTTTTAGGACTGTAAAGTTGTTTTGTTTGTTTTTTTAACTGGTATCGGATCGGTACTCGGGATCGGAACTGAAAAAGTTGGATCGGTGCATCCCTAATCCTAACCACTAGACCACCACCATCACCACCTATATAATCAGACTTTCAACCAATATTATATTGCCCACCACATGTTAATGCCAAAGTACAATATCTTGTTAATCGACCATCATCACAAATGACTTTTCATATGAACGATACAGGGCAACCTGAACAGCGAACAACAAATAGTTAGTTTAAGACCAAATTAAACAATAGTTGCACAGACACAGGCACAAATTCAAGATGCCAGGGTTGATGCCGTTGTTAGTTATGCTTTGCTCCAGACACATTTGAACATTTTTGGGGTGTTTTAGTTTTCCCCAGATCAACAACTGCTGGCAATGTAATAATCACTTTGTTAAGGGTTTTATTCTGAATTAGCCAGTTTTTAGGAAGATTACATCCTGCCTCGCAGTGTATGACCAGTTAATAGTAATGGTGTGTGTGTCTGCCTGTGTGTGTGTGTGTGTGTGTGTGTCTGCCTGTGTGTGTGTGTCTGCCTGTGTGTGTGTGTCTGCCTGTGTGTGTGTGTCTGTCTGTGTGTCTGTCTGTGTGTCTGCGTCTGTGTGTCTGCCTGTGTGTCTGCCTGTGTGTCTGCCTGTGTGTCTGCCTGTGTCTGCGTGTGCCTGTGTGTGTCTGTCTGTCTGTCTGTCTGTGTCTGTCTGTCTGTCTGTGTGTGTGTCTGTCTGTCTGTCTGTGTGTCTGTCTGTCTGTCTGTCTGTGTGTCTGTCTGTCTGTGTGTCTGTCTGTCTGTGTGTCTGTCTGTCTGTGTAGGTGTGATGCAGGACTCTCAGAAAGGAGCAGCGGTTGCTCGATCGTTCTCTCTGAGCTGGAGGAATGCAGGAGAGCCGGCAGGAGCCCAGGAGCCCATGCGCTTCCGCAGTGCCACCACCACGGGAGCTCCTGCCGTGGAGAAGGCTCGCAATAACGTCAGACAGAAAGCCTCAGGTAAGAAGTACACCGTGCCCCCACGCTTTCTCTTTCTTTCCATTTTCCGTCTCTTTCATTCCCCCTCTCCTCTCTCCCACGCACTTGCCGTGCGCCTGCCACTGTCTCCCTCCGTCGCCGTGTAGGAGGAGATTGCATCTCTTTATGCTGGAGAGCTTCTTGAGTTTGGAGCAGATGCATTTGAGACTGAAGGATGCCTCTCACCAACCACCTAGAGATATGCGCGCTAGCGGCGCACGCCTGAGCAAACCACATGAAACGCTGCGGCTCCAAATTCCTCATTTGGTTTCGCCTAATTGGATTTCTCCCACATTCATCTTCAAACAGCCCGGCGTTCTCCGCTCTTTGTTTAAGAGAGCTGCCACATCAATTACTTGGCAGTTTTTGATAGTTTCATTAAGAGCGTAATTAATGCTCATTAATATGCATAAATAGGTAACACAGCACAAGTGATGTTATCTAGACGGCAAAGCCAGTAATTAAAGCCCGCTGTAGAGGGATGAATAGAGCCCTTCTCTTTCAAAGCTCTTCACCAGACGTGACATGAAGTGGCGTCTAAACACAATAGTAGTATTACATACTGTAGTGATGTTGCTTGCGAGGAAAACTTTAGACTTTATAGTCACTGCGTGGGTATTTAGTATTAAAGGATACTTTGATAAAACTCAACGTATAAATAGCAAAAAGAATGAGAAATGAACTAATTTTCCCATAACAAAATTGCAAGTAAAGCATTGCATAAAGTATGTTATTTATTAAACTAAAAAGCTGTGTTCATGTGAATCTTGTCATGGGTTTACATTATCAATATCGTGTGTACATTAGTTCAAGCACAAAGAAAGAAAAAGTTGGCAATTAGTTTTTATCTTTCCAATATTTTGTCACATTTTGCTGAAATATTTATTACTCAGAATATTTTTAAAATGTCAGATTTGCTTTTATTTTTCAGACATAGATGTCTAAGGCCATGTGCACACGTACACGGGTGTTTCTGAAAACGGAGATTTTCCGTTTTCTTTCTTGTTTTTTTTAATCGTGTCCACACAAGCACGTTTTCAAAAATATCTCCGTCCACACGCAATCGCAAAAAAACACTGTCAAAAGCATGCCAAGGCAGCGGGTGGCGATATAATCTTAAACCGTATAGCATCGGTGACCAATCAGAAGCCTTGGAGGGGGGACGTCGTTACCTGTTTCCGGTAGACAAACAACAATGGCGCAAAAAGTAAAGCATGAGTCGTATGTGTGGCCGGACAGTAACTCCGCGCATAAGTGTAAACATGACAAAACTTCTAACAAGGTTGAGAGCAGCAGTACTTTGTATACGTCGGGCACTGTAGATGAAAACCTAACGTAGACGCGGCGCGTGCTGTGACGTCATATGAGTGGCGCACGGTGTGACGCGGAACGGTCCGTTTTTCAAAATCTTCGTTTTTCTCGTCCACATCTAAACGCAGAAACAGGGTTTTCAAAAATCGCCACTTTGGCTGGAGTTTTCAAAAACCTCAGTTTTCACTGACCCAAAACGCCGTTTACGTGTGGACGAAAGGCCAAAACCCATAGAGAAAACCTCCGTCTTCAGAAATCCCTGTGTGCGTGTGGACAAGGCCTAATTTGAAGTGCAGCACTTTGCTTTCGAGGGAAATATTTGTAAAAGATTTATTTTCTTGTTTATCTGTTGATGGAGTTCATTTATTTCTCTTCTCCAAAAAGAAAAAGCTCATGGCAAGTGTTTTCCAGTGATGTAGGTTGTGGATGACTTTTGCTTTGTCTTTCTCTCCCTTTTTTCTCTCTCTCTCTCTCTCTGTCCTTACCGTTCCCTCGCTTGCCGTTTGAGTAGCTATGCGAAGCCAGTCTATCAGCAACTGTGTGCATCTGTATGAAGCTTTGCCGGCCACTAAGAGTGTGCCGATGCTGCTGCACACTGTCAGCTCTTTCTTGCCTGGTATCTCTCACAACTCTCACTGCTCTCACAGACTCTCAGGTAACGTTGTGCTTTCTCTTTCACTCGCTTCTTTAGTTCCTCCAGAGCTTTCACTCTTTTTCCTTTCATCCTCGTTTACAGCTTAATCATCTGAATTCATTGTGTGAATTTTTTTTTTTTCCCCCTCACATAACTTTAGCTCACCTACAGTTTCTCATTTTTTTAGTACCAGGGACTTTTCTTTTTTTTTATAAAGTTTGTCATTGCTTCATGTAATACAGTTTTGCAGTTGATTGTTGACGTTAATAATCTTTTAGTTGATAATATTAAAGTTCCATCTGCCAAGCGTAATCTAACGAGCATCTTCATACTGTCGTGTTCTTGAGTTTTAAAGCCGTCATTCCTTCTGTGTGACAGATGTTGAAGAATGCCAGTTGTCTGAATGTGTAGCAGAAGGAGAGATGCTGGAGGGAGACAGCCCCCTCCCTCGCAGTAGCAGTACCTCCGATATCACCCAGCAGCTCACCGAGGCCTTTCCAGGTACCAGCCCAATGTGGCACGCTTTTAAGAGACCGCCCGTACCTAGGTCACACCTAGGGTCTCAGGTTACACCATTTGTTTTCTTTGTGGAACTGCAGGTCAGAGGAGAGAAGACTCTCCCAACTCGGGCAGCTCTGAAAACCGAGCCTGGCTCCCCGAGAGCAACTCAGCTGGGATAAAAGACAGCGAGGCTCCCACGGTCAGTGCCCGTCTGAGTTTTCCTCAAAAAGACTCTCAAATCTCACACGCGCTCCAGTGAAAACTTCCTTTAATGATCGGTCCCTATTTGAACAGTCTGCTTGGACTCTTGTTTAGGCTCGTTTAGAAGCTCATGCTTCTTTGTGTGTTACTTAGATTCTAGTTCGGCGGAGCAGCAGTCCAGCAGACCTCGACTGCCCAGGAGAGGCAGGAACTATGAATGTACGGGCCAAGCTCCGGGAGAAAAGTAAGATGCTGTTTATTTGTGTTTTCTTCAAGTTTCCAACAATTGTAGCATTAAAGTACGTAATGGAATATGTTTTAGGCTTGATAACGGTGCTGCCTGTTAAAACTGGTTTTATGGTGGAGCTAATTAATAGAATTTTTATTTCAATTTCGGCTCCAAACAATCGCAAAAATAATGTAATCGACAAAAAACAATTATAATTGCAATTATTTTGCCACATTACGCTCTGCAAGTATACTCATATTTTGTCTTGCGTTCCGAATGACACGCGCACCAACGCACCTTCCGAAGACTAAACGCACGTGTGTGTTCTGGTGGCGGTGTACAGTCTGAGCGGGTAAAGATGGCGGAAGGAGGAGAGCAGCATCATTTAGTCAGCAAGAAAAGTAAAGTGTAAAGTAATCGTCTTAAATAATCGTGATTTCAAGATTGACCAAATTAATTGTGATTGTTTTTTTTTTCATAATCGAGCAGCCCTAAGTGGAACAGTGTAAAGTGAATATAGCAAGAAGATGAACATGAATAACTTGTTGCTACAGTATATCACCACTCTTGAATAAAAACAGTCGTCTCATTCACCCTAACGTAACCTCATTCTCATTTGTTCTCTAGCAGTATTTACTTAGTGGATATTAGTACGAGGAATTAATAGAAACGTGTTTGCGTTCATTTTAGAAGCAGGTTTATATTCATTCTAGGCATTGACTTACTAAATGTTCAAAAGTAGAAACCAGCCTTGATGTTAAACCTCACAGAATGGCACAGCTGAAGGATCTGATTGAGCCTGATTCTGATTCACTACAGCTAAATGCTGTTCATTTCTAATGAGCGATGCACCGATCCAGCTTTTTCACTGCCGATACCGATGCCGATACTCGGGCTCTGGGTATCAGCAATCCCGAGTAGCGATCCAATACCAGTGTTTAATGAATAAGACTGAGATTACGCTGTTGTGCTTAAGGAAATACTTAACGTAGATCCTGTTTTCCTACTAAAACAATGTAATAATTACACACCCGTATGTATATGTTAAATGATTTACTATTAAAATAACATCTCAAACATGATTCCTTTAAACACAGTTGTGTAATTTAGTGACGGTCCCTAATCCTGCGGCGCTAAAAGCATCAGGAACACAGAGATTGTGAGTGAGAGCTGGTGTTGTTAAGGAAATTAAACAGTATAATGGTGTGATGTGCTTTTGGGCTTGTAGTGTGTTGTGTTGCTCGTTCTGCTCATTGTCATATCAATATGTAGGAATTAGTGTGAATGTTGAACAATAAACCAGCTTTACCACAGTAACACTTCTGATGCGTAACGAACTGTGTGTGTGTGCACATACACAAACATAGAACAACCTACAATTTCATGTAGCATAAGTTGACCTTTAAATGTCTTTTCATAATTTTTATTTTATATTTTTTTATCCACTGGAACAGATGCATGTAGATCATACATTAATCGTTTAAAAATATAATTTTCTGAAGAGGAAACACACAATGAAACAGTTTTTTTTAATCATAATTCCATACCCCTCCCCCAGCCGGAATGAGCTCTAGTGGCCTGGGCTAACGGGAGTGGGCTTGAGGTGTAGTTGCCCCGGGGCCCCACACTACGTTAATCCGGCCCTGGTTCTACTCTTTCTTTTCATAGGTGAGAGCTTGAGCAGTGAGACTTCAAACTGCTACCTCAACGATGCCGACGTGAACCTTCTCACGTGGCAGGCCGTGGAGGAGGAGCACGACTCCCCCTCTCCCAACGACATCAGCGTGAGCGTGAGCGTGGGGGCCAGTGCGGCAGCGGAAACCGAGAGCCAGAGAAGCCTGTTGCTCAGCCACACGGAGGCGCTGGCAGGTGGGACTGTCTGTGCACTGCATCTCAGTGTTGCCAAAAACATAGTCAGCAGTGGGATTGGAAGTGAAAGTGACCATCATATCTCACTGTTTAATTGAACACGTCTGAAATGACCTTATATGTGACCCTCCACGGCAAAACCAGTTGCTTGTCGTAACGGAGGTTTCCGAGAAAAACGAGCGTTTATGGGGTAAAATTCTGGATTTTTTGTTTTTAGTGTTTTGAAACAGTGGAAGGTCTATACTGTAGTGTTGTGAATAAATTTGGCTGAAAAACTTACCCTTTCCATCCTGAAAACGTGACTTTCTTGAGGTGAGGAATTCAATTCCAGCAGAATGTTAAAAGTTTCTGTTTTGACCGCTCTACTTCAATATTTACGGTAAATCCACTGGTTGACTAGCGTGAAGATATTTCCCCGGAATCCATCCCCGTCTCCCGAGTTCAGTTAACCTAACGCAGGTAGGCTATCCGTGTGGCTGTGAATGCAGCGTAGGCTACCGTAAATACAAACGTAGCCGCGACCGCACCAAGCGTCTGTGAGTGCTACGGCGATAGTCAACTTCAAAGGCAGATTTCTCCGTTTCTCACTTGGCGTGACAGGAGAAACCCGACTCCTTTGAATGTTGATATCTCAGTCATATGCCGTCCGATTCATTCCATATAGGTGTCGTTTTGAAACTTGATTTATGCCCTTTCATGGAAACATAATAACTCAATTTTGAAAATTTGCGACAAGCAACTGGTTCTGCCGTGGAGGGTCACATTTGTTAGTTGGACCCGCTTCACTCTACAGCTTCTAACTGGCCTGTCAGAATAGAATATTTTCCCCAGCCGGTGTGGACACTTGTAGAATTAAAGGTATTTGCACTGCCATCTATTCGACAAAAATGTTGGTCGTCCAGATTGACCCATCCTTTTGGAAGTGTGTGCAAGTTTTGGAACCTTTACGCCACGTTTATGATAAATTATGGACTGTCCGTAGCCCCTTCTGATCCCCCCACCCCCTCATCTATGTACCTTGATCCAGCCTCCTCTTGATCAAGTGTGTGTCTGTCTACGCTCCTGCTTTGTTTAAAATGTGTGAAATATGAGTCCATCGCTCTGCATGACGGTGTGATGTCACTTCCTGTCCTTTTTTCTGAAATCCCCATGCCCTTTCCCAACGTGTCTCGAAATGGTGAACAAAGCATCGCACGTGTTTCTTATTGTCAGTGATTGTCTGTGTCTGTGATTCTCCACCTTGTGATTCCATCATTGTGTGTGTGTGTGTGTGTATAGGATCTGATTGTGTCCACTCGCTCGAATCCGCCCCCCAGTCCCCATGCCCCCCTGTCTCTCCCACCCTGCTCCTGCCCCAGGGCTACGGTGACGGCCCTCGGCTCTTGGAGGATGCCATGCACATGCCTCATGACCTGGGTACTGCACCAAGTTTTCTTCTCCACCCTGTGTGTCCTTCACACCTCCCACCACCTGCTCGATCTTGTGCTTTTAGGTTACAATGCTGAATTACACAGAATAAAAGCCAGTGTTCTTTCTATCCATTATCTTTCTGTAGTATGATGCTATTTCTGTTGCTGTGATTTTTATGAAAATTGTGACTGCTTATGACATAAATATACCTTCTGAATTTTAGCATGTGCCATGCTGATTTATTAGGGCCCTATGATTTGCGCAATGCGGAAAACGCGGACGGAATCGCGGAATTCAACAAATTAAATTGGAATCCGTTGTAAAATGTGGAACGTCATATAATTTGCTGATATCGGTGTGTGGGCAAAGCAATGGTTTGTGGCCGCTGCAGCCCCCTGTACGTGTTACCTGTTGAGGCGGGACTCAGCTTTCCACACACACAAACGCACAGACACAGAGGGGAAACGTCAACGGTCAGCTGTGGTGAAGAGGCTGAAACACCGAAGTCCTCAAAAAAATTACGGAATTCGAGTGTTAATGCTAAGTTTAGAGCAGAACAATACCCAAATGATTTTTATGAATCGGGAGAACAACTCTTTTGTAAGTTTTGCCAGCGCACGAGAGACTGCACCCGCAAGAACACGTGACGACCACTTACAGTCAAAAAATCACATCAGAAACGTTTCATTTTGCACGAAAAAATGAATGTTTTTTGTTGTTTACAGGTAAATATTTTAGCAAAGCAGGAAATGTTCTGCTAAAGCCCAGCACTTTGTTGAAGTTGAATGTGAGATTTTTTTCCTACTGCATTGCTCTTTTTCCCCATCCACTCCATAATTAGACACTTTTAGGTGAATAAATATGATTATAACGTAAAACGTGGAATTCAGAAGAATAAAAATGGAAAAAACGGATTTCAGGAAAAAATAAAACTGAATTTAGGAAAAAACAAAAGGGATTTCATAGGGCCCTAATTTATGCACAAGTAGCAGCTTCATATGAATCTTTTTGAGAGCAGGCTTTGCTTTTTACAGCTGAAACTAGTCGTAATGTTGGTCTGGATTATCTTTTAGGATATTTATATTTAATTTATAGGATTATTTTTTTCTTTTTATGGAGATGCACTGCATTTATTAATTGATGTTTTCTGTCTGGGTGTGTGGGCCGGCTCCTTTCCTTTTTCTGACCCATTCACCTTACAGACAGCAGCGAGTTCCTGGCGGATGACATCAGCATCATTGCGGGTGGTTGTCTGACCGGCTGGCATGCTGATTCAGCCTTTGTACTCTGGAGGAGGATCTTGGGAATTTTGGGAGATGTTAATAGCATCCGATGTCCTCGCATCCATGCCAAGGTCTTCAGCTACTTGTATGAGCTCTGGCACAAGCTGGCAAAGGTAACGTCTCTGTGCTAATCTCCCGCTCTTAAACACTAATGACAGAGTCACCAGTGTGGGAGTGGGACAGAGACACCATTAGCATGTTCTGGTTATTCTGCTGTAAAATCATTTAACTAATCATTTAATCTGGAAGTGAGAGACTGGTTTTGCCCCTGTAGAACCAGGGTTTACTTCATGAAAATGATGGAAACAAATGCCTGTTTTGCTTGTCACATTATTTAAATCCCATGACTGTGATTGCAGATAAGAGATAATTTGGGAATCAATATGGACAACCAGTCAGTTCTGCCCAGAACCCTGTTTATTCCTCCACTGCGAATGCTGGCCTCCTGGCTCTTCAAGGTGAGACGCATCTATGAACTACACACTGATAAAGCTCTGAGTTACAGTATAAATCAGTAAAAAGTTAGGATTTGCACAAACGAGACCTCTCTCTATATAACTCTATAAAACATTCTTTTTTGCATCACCAGCATTTTATTTGCGTTATAATGTGTTCTCTTGTAACTGTGACTCCGCCTTTTTGTTTTCAGTTTTACATGAACCTTTACAAACGTCTTTAGTGGGTTAATAAAAGCCAGTCTAGTTCTGTGTGTTTTTCTCCCGACGCGGTTTCTTGTTATAAAATGAAAGTGAGCGGTCATTTGTCATTGTGAACACACCACAGCACCACAACAAAATGTGTCTCATCCGTGAAGGAGCAGTGGGCAACTAACATGGGCAGCGCCCGGGGAGCAGTGCTTGGGGACGGTACCTTGCTCATGAGTACCTCAGTGGTACCTTTACCGGCCCAGAATTTGAACTGGTAACCTTCTGCTCACTGGGGTAGGGCCCTATGATTTGCGCGATGCGGAAAACGCGGACGGAATCGCGGAATTCAACAACTGAAATGGAATCTGTTGTAAAACGCGGAATGTCGTATAATTGGCTGATATCGGTGTGTGGGCAAAGCAAAGCAAGGGTTTCTAATCAATTTTGGCCGCTGCAGCCCCCTGTATGTGTTACCTGTTGAGGCGGGACT
Source organism: Distichodus sexfasciatus (assembly GCA_032718565.1). NCBI lineage: Eukaryota > Metazoa > Chordata > Actinopteri > Characiformes > Distichodontidae > Distichodus > Distichodus sexfasciatus. The sequence continues at coordinate 383,232 of JAVGVS010000353.1, read as the reverse complement.
CAGCTTTCCACACACACAAACGCACAGACACAGAGGGGGAAACGTCAACGGTCAGCTATGGTGAAGAGGCTGAAACAACGAAGTCCTCAAAAAAAGTGTTAGTGCTAAGTTTAGAGCAGAACAATATCCAAATGATTTTTATGAATTGGGAGAACAACTCTTTTGTAAGTTTTGCCAGCATACGATAGACTGCACCCGCAAGAACACGTGACGACCACTTACAGTCAAAATCTCACATCAGAAACGCTTCGTTTTGCACAAAAAAATGAAGGTTTTTTGTTGTTTACAGGTAAATGTTTTACCAAAGCAGAAATGTGATTTTTTTTTTTTCTGCTGCATTGTTTTTTTTTCCCATCCACTCCATAATTAGACACTTTTTAGGTGAATAAATATGATTATAACGTAAAACACGGAATTCAGAAGAATAAAAGTGGAAACAACGAAATTCAGGAGAAAATTAAACGGAATTTAGGAAAAACAGAAGAGATGTCATAGGGCCCTACTGAGTGAACGCACTGTATTGCTGCCACCTTTGTAGTAACTGAGACTTGCTCTATGCACCTTGTCTCCAGGCCACCATGCTGCCTGCAGAGTTTAAGACCGGGAAGCTGCAGGCCTATAGACTGATTTGTGAGATGATGACCAAACACCAGGACGTGCTTCCCAACAGTGACTTTTTGGTACATCTTTACCATGTCATGCACCACGGCTTTACCAGTGAAGACCAGGTATGCTACAGTCTGCCTTCTGTTAAGTTCCTTTTCCTGACTGAGGGAAAGTTCTTCAGTTGTGTGTGACTTGGTTGTGTCGTCGTCAGGGTGCGGACTCAGTCAGTGGCACTTTGTTGAGATTGAAAGAAGTCAAAGTTCCTGCGTTCATTTGAGGACCACTAGATGGAGCTAGAGGTTTTTATGAATTGCAGCGCAGGTCTGCTTTTGGCATCTAGATGAGCCTTTTGGTGATCTCAGCGTAGACAGAAAGTACCAGTCCCCGAGAATTTCTGTTACTTAAGTGTAAAGCAGGGGTAGGCAGCTCCGGTCCTGGGGGTCCGGTGTCCTGGAGGTCTTCCATCCAGCCTGATCAGTCTCTTCTGGTAGTTATCTAGACAAGGAGTTCTGAAATCCAGTTGGACGGAAAACCTCCAGCACAGCAGCCTGGAGTTGCCTGCCCCTGGTGTAAAGTGAGAAATGTTAGATTAGATATGTTTAATTTCTTGGATCTGATCAAAAAATAATCATTTAAAAATCAAACACGTTCATTGCTTTTGGGATCACTAGATGGCGCTGTGTTCTCGCTCAGTATTACATTCATAACTGTGATCATTCTTCAAAAAGAATTCACAAAAATACTCTATGGTAGACATGATTTATTTTGTTAAATAAATGGTAGGTAGAGTATAAATTATGAGTAAAGTCAAAATGTTGGTAAACATTTTCTCCCACATTGTAAGTTTCAAGGTAATATGATGAATTGTGGAATTATTATTTCTGTAAGGCGCTTCACCATACATTTCACTGCTAATAATTGTTAAATTGCTAATTGCTAATAATAATTGTTAAAAATGTTTGCACTGCTGCTACTTATTTGCACAACCATTGAACATTGAATGTATATATCACCAGTCACTTTCTCACTAACTGTTTCTACACATATTATTGAAGTATTGCACAGACTCTGGTTCTCCACTGCTGTTAAAATATCTTCACAAACTTAAATGTTAGTCAGACTTTTTAAGAAGATACTGTTTTATTAATAGACTGGATATAGAATTTTTCATATTGAAACTGTTACTAACCTCACGCACATTCAGTGTTAAAGTCAATTTCCACTTTTGTAGGTTAATACTGCATCCAAACTGTCTCTCCTCTACTTCTAGTTCTAGTTCTAGTTTAAAGTTATATTTAATATTCCAGTTCTAGTTTAAAATGTATATTTTGTATTCTGTTTATATACTGTTCATTCCATGTGCCTTATTTGTTCTTTGTTCCCTATTTCCTACTGCACTGAAAAACTGGAGTCACGTCGTCTCGTCTCTCTGTGTATCTGAACAGAATATAGCAGAGATGACAATAAAGTTGACTTTGACTTTGATTTTCCCCCAAAGTGGACTTTTTTTGGTATTTGGTATCTAAAGCTCCTAACTAAAGTGTATTTGCAGTATTTTGCATTTTTTTACCCTAAAGTTATACGCAACCACTGAGTGAGCAGAGATTCAGAGTGAAATATATTCCTCTTTTTGCCATTTGAGTGCGCGTGTGTGTGCGTGTGAATGGCCAAGCCTTGGATGGAACTATAGGCTTTTCTCCCCTGGCTGAGAGACAAGCTCATTATAATGTTTTCCATGCCATTAAATAATGTTGGAGCTCCTGTGGTGTGTGTGGGATTAATTAAAGATGGACGGTTGCTGTGTGTGGTGAGGGAGGAGTGCTGGCACGAGTCTGAACCCGCTCGCAGAGGGCCACGGTGGCACTCGCCTCGCTTTTGTTGAGTCCACACACAATATGGAAGCGTCTGCCAACGGAGGAGACGCGGAGAGGCTGCGGGCTTTGCGCTGCGCCGATTTTGCCCTCGCTCTCCCTCGCCGTTACGCGACGTGCGCGGGCTTTCGCAGTTGGCCGTCAGCGCTGGACATCTGCTGTCCTTTTCTAGCCGCGGGCTCGTGTCTTTTCCTCCGTAATTGCCTATACACACTCACGCAGGTGTGAACACAGACTTCACACTGACACACATTTAAAGCGCAGCTCGGCCGCGCGGTTCACAGAGAGACAGAGGGATGGAACTCTGGAGCACAAGTGGCCTGAGTGGCGATGATTACTGGCCGTGGCCTTCCCTTCGCTGTGAAGTGTTTTACTGGCTCATGCTGAAGGCAACTTAGCCGACTCTGCACCGCTGCTTTGTCCAGAGAGAGTGCAGGGAGCCACACAGATATTCCACATCGGAGTACGGATAAGCTCTGACGTTAACGGTATTGCTTTTGGAACAGGAGAATTGAATAAATTTGATCTTTCCCAGTTTATCTTATCATTACTGATTAAGACATAAGTCCCTCATGACGCACAGGGAAACTGGTGTTGCGGAAAGTTATGTTCTGCTTATGGCTGTGTGTGATTGTATACTAACGTCCGGTGGACCCGGCCCAAACGGCCAGAGTGTGCATGCAAATTTAAACTTTAAATGACATTTGAATACATTGTAAGACGTATAAAAACAATCGTACACAATCACATGATGCTTAACTTAATATCCGTTAGTAGACATTGTACTATATGAGAAGTACAGCCGCCTGCAGCAGATACACAGCTCTTTATTTGATGTGATGACGTAAAACGCTTCCATTAATGCACACAAACTCTTTATGGACTGAGAAGTCGTTAGAAAGAATTTAAACAATTGTGTATTTTCTTTATTTTATTATAATAGGCTGCAACTAACGATTATCTTGTTAATTGATTAATCTGCCCATTTATTTCCAGTTAATCGATTATTTATTGGATAAAAAGAAGAAAAAATCCATTTCCAGCATTTTTTAATGAACCAAACTGTCTGTTTCTATTTTTCTGTATTTATTTTTACTCTCTAACTTTTTTTTTCTTTTTAAAAAGGGAAAGGGAAAAAAATCCTGATTAATTGAAAATGAAGAAATATTGAAGTTTTGGCCATTTTTAGCCAATTTGGACTCATTTTGGCCTAGAACTCATTTTTGACATTTTTGTGCAAGATGGCGTTCCACATGAGAGTCGTGTCACATTAACGTGGTGGACACGCGTCGGAATAAACACTGAAAATATCAAGTAAATGTCTGTATTGTGAGTAGAACGCTGGTTGTTGTTATTTATCAGCAATAAATGTGTTTTGTCTGTAATAAATGGGAAGATTTGGCTGAACTGGACGCTTTAGTGAATGTGTTCCCCGAGAGAGTCGTGAGTTAACAAACGCATGTTTTCATAACACGAAAAATGTCATTCATGCGTTTCTACACGATTACTTCAGCTTTTGTGACGGCAAGACACGACACCGGTTCTCGTCTCTTTCTTATTCTTCTTTTATGGCGGTCGGCGTCCAGCTTAAAGGCTGGAATATACTTGCCGTGATCTACGCAGGCGTATCCGTACACAGTTGCGTTGTTAACGTTTGTGCTGATATACTCGCGTCCGTACTGCACGTCGTAATCTGTAGTGTACTCCTTAACACCAGGGGTCAGCGTCAAGGCCGCAAACCTAACAAATGAGTGCCTGTATCTTAAAATCGTCATCTGTTATTCCAAACAAACATGTCTTCAGACGAAGAAGCATTAATCTTCATCATACTGAGACGGCACCAGAAATAAAATTGAAAATGGCGGAGATGGTACGTTCCACCACTTAATAGATCTCGTCAGCAAAATGGGGAATTCTTTTCTCTGCTTTTGCCAGTGAGAGACGTTGACGAGGAAAAACACTGGGAATATTTCTGAATGTCTTTTTAAATGTTTGATGAATTGCTCCGTCGAATTCACCCTCATATTGAACACAGTCGGACTCGCAGTGACCCAGTAGGCAGCGCTCGGTCACTGGCTGTCAGCCTTCGTTTTCTCGCAACACTTCCCCCTATAAATTACGCAGGTACTGCATCTCCGTATACGTTCCGTTCATTGTTGAGTACGTGCGCAAAAACCAACGCAAAGAAGGCAGGATACGGATCGCAGCTGTACGTACATACGTACGTAGTTAATGCTGCTTTACTGCCGCTGCGGCTTTGGTTAGCTTAGTGCCCCCACATTAGGGGTGGCCGCTGTACGTATGTGTATAATAACGTAGACCCAACTAATCCATTATTAAAGTAGTCGCCAACTATCGTAATAATCCATTGTAATCGATTAGTTGTCGCAGCCCTAGTTATGATTGTGATTTAAGATGCAACAAATGAACAGGGAATAGAAATATCTCTGTTTATAGTAACTGACTAATCAATAAAATAGTTACAGGGTTGTTTGAGGCAGCTCTGTGGCGTACGGTAGCAAAGACCTGAAACCTGGCATTTATTGGTGCCCTGTACATCATATGGGGCCTGTGGTTAATGTTTAATAATTATATTGTTGCACATCACGAGAGGAAACGAAAAAGTCAACAAATCAGACCCGTTGCCGACAGGTGTTGACCGACTAAACGAAACGAGCGCTCCCTTATTAATCAGCAGCACACTGATTTTTGCGTCGTGCAGACTTTAATGGATTGTACTGCGTTTGGGTGAGATGGATTATTGTGCGTTTATTGTTTACTGCTTTGAATGTCCAGACATAGATTGCCGAAATACAAAATACACATTTCAGTTCCCTTCGTCTTGATGATTTTCAGCGTTTAACCTTCACCCCCCTCCTCCTCCTCCTCCTCAGGTCTGCGTGTGCCTTTTCAGCGCAGACTACACTCTGATTGGGTTCGCTGTATTTACAGCTGCATAATGGAACCAGTTTGGCAGAATTGCTGCTTCCTCCAAAGCATTCATTTCGAGTAATCATCCCGCAGTTTTATGGCGGTTAATTACTACTACTTGCTCGGCATTGCAAAGGTCAATTATTGCGAAATGAGGGTAAAGTGTCCATGCGAACTCGGCGCTTCCACCAATTTTGCGTCTTCGTCTCGGCGGGTCTCTTTTTTTCGTGGTGTTTTATTGCCCATGTTGTGTTTTTCTGTTGTGTGCACCTTGTTGTCCACCTTGTTTTACAAAGGATTCAATTAAGGGAGATGAGTGTAGCGGGTAGTGAGCCGTGGCTGTGCTGGTGCGTCTGAGTGTGTGTGTGTGTGAATATATCTCCATCTGTGGTAGGTCGCTTGTCTTGTGTGATGAGCCTTAATTACTTTAGAAGATTTTTTGAGAGTTGTGTGGATTTTGTGCCGTGTTTGTGTTTGTGATTGATACTGTGTTGTAACTGTCTCTCACTTTATGAATTAAATATCTTCATTGTGCTGTTATGTTCAGATCTTTAATGTACTGTGTGAATTTCTTTTCCTCTCCCTCTCATGTCTCTCCCCATCTTGGGGCGCTCTCTCTCTCTTACTGTCTCTCTCTGCCTTTTCGTCTGTGCCTCTGTCTTTCTTTATCTTGCCCTTTTTCTCTCTCTCTCTCCCCATCTCTCCGTCTCTCTTCTGTCTGTCTGTCTCTCTGTCTGTCTCTCCTGCCTTTCCTGTGTCTCTTTCCCTCTCTGTGTTGCTCTCTACTTCCATCTTGGTTCTCTCACTCTCTCTGCCTTTCCCCTTCCTGTCTCTCTCTCCCTGTCTTCCCCATCTTTTCTGTCATATCTCTCTCACTGTCTCTCTCTCTCTCTCTCTCTCTCTCTCTCTCTCTCCCGTCATGTTTATGCCTCTATCTGTTTATCCCTCTCCCTCCTTTCTTGTCTTCTCCCCTTTCTGTCCCTCTTCCTGTCTTTTCAATCTCTTCTTCTGTCTTCGGTCTCTCTCTCTCTCTCTCTCTCTCTCTCTCTCTCTCTCTCTCTGCCTTCACATGTATGCCTCTGTCTCTATCTTTCTCCCTCCTTTCCTGTCTTTTTCTCCTTCTTGTCTTTCTCCCTCTCTCTCCATCTCTCTGCCTCTGTCTTCTTTCGTTCTCTGTCTCTCTCCTCTCTGTGTTGCTGTCTTCTTCTCCCCATCTCATATTGGCTCTCTCTCTACTTCTCTTCCCCCCTCTGTCTGTGTCTCTCTCTCTCTCTCTCCCTCTCTCGCTTCTCTTCTCTCTCATTATTTCCTCCAGGATGTGTTGAACACAATGATCAGGTGGTGCTCTCCACGGTTCTTCTTCCTGGGCCTGCCTGGCTTCACCATGCTGATGGGAGACTTCATCACCGCTGCTGCTCGTGTCCTCGGCTCAGACTCCTTTGAGGTATCGGTGGCCTTGGTGTGTCTTGATCACTCCGATAAAGGCAGCATGTAGTGCAAGAACGCAAATGAAAAAACATTCGGCTGCTGCACAGAAAAATAAAAACCGCTAGAGCTGGGTTCCAAAAATCAATTCACCGATCAATATCGATTCTCGTTCGAAAAATACGATATCGCTTCAAAAATTTGCAGATCGATCTTTTCTTGTGGCTATGCACTACTTCTCGCGACCGCGCAAGGAGAGCTATAAAAACGTGAGACCGGCGAAACCCAAACCAAACAGAGCCATGACTGAAGCCGCTCCGCTCAGATCACCGTCTGGCCTAAAGGCCGATGTTTGGCAACACTTCGGTTTTAAAACAAGTTATTTTATAACCAAGCAAAACTAGTATTGACGCAAGAAATCTCTAAATAAATCAATATTGAATCGAGAATTGAATCAGATCATGACCTTGTGAATCGAAGAATCGAATCGATTCAGGAAATCAGCAACGATACCCAGCCCTAAAACCCACTAAAGATGGACCTCAACTGATATAGATCAGTGTTTTAGATTAGTGAAGTTAATGGAGCGTTCTAATCAGTGACATTTTCATCTGACACAAGAAACACGGCTCAGCGTGTTGGTAGTGATCCTTTCTGTTTTCTTCTTGCCTCATCAGCAGGATTAGAGGAAGGTGGAGAGGGTTTTAGTGGACATTACATGTGTCTTGTGAATTTGGTTAACAGGCTCCGAGGGTAGAAGCCCAAACAGTGCTGGGGTCTCTGGTCTGCTTCCCCAACCTGTACCAACAAATCCCTTCACTGCAGGCCACACCGGGGACTCAGGACATTGTGGTGGACAAAGAGGACATGAAAGTAAGTTGTGGAAACTCTTATTGAATGAGCTGACCCGCTGTTCCTCCACTGTCATACTGATCGGGTGAATATTGGTTTTTGTAGGACTATCTTGTAAGCATTCTGCTGAAGACGGCACGCAACGAGCCATGTGAAGGGGCAAGGTAAAGTTCTACATTTGAATAGAGATGCGCAATAATATCAGAATCGTATTGGATCGTTTTTAAGTTCTGGGCATCAGACCGATCCTAGATTTGCCTGATGTTTTCAGCCGATATTTTGTGATGTGTTTATTGTGTGTTGGAAAGGTAGCGCTAGTGCCAGGCTTGTCCAGAGTCTGAGGTGGGATTTTATACAGCCCGTGCCTTCTGTCTTAAAGTCTATGTTGGGCCCTATGAAATCCGTTTTGTTTTTTCCTGATTTTCATTTTTTCCATTTTTATTCTTCTGAATTCTATGTTTTACCTAAGAAGTGTCTAATTATGGAGTGGATGGGGGGGGAAAAAAACAATGCAATAGGAAAAAAAATCACATTAAATGACTGTTATTCAACTTCAACAAAGTGCTGGGGTTCAGCAGAACATTTTCTGTTTTGGTAAAACATTTACCTGTAAACAACAAAAAACATTCATTTTTTCGTGCAAAACGAAACGTTCCTGATGTGAGTTTTTGCCTCTAAGTGGTCGTCACGTGTTCTTGCGAGTGCAGTCTATCATGTGCTGGAAAAACTTACAAAAGAGTTGTTCTCCCGATTCATAAAAATTGTTTGGTTATTGTTCTGCTCTAAACTTAGCACTGACACTCAAATTCCATAATTTTTTTTTTTTTGATGACTTGGGTGTTTCAGCCTCTTCACCATAGCTGACCGTTGACGTTTCCCCCTCTGTGTCTGTGCATTTGTGTGTGTGGAAAGCTGAGTCCCGCCTCAATAGGTAACACGTACAGGGGGCTGCAGCGGCCAAAAATGATTAAAAACCCTTGCTTTGCTTTGCCCACACACCGATATCAGCGAATTATACGACATTCCGCGTTTTACTGCGTATTCCATTTTATTTGTTGAATTCCGCGATTCCGTCCGCCTTTTCCGCATCGCGTAAATCATAGGGCCCTATGTATGGTGATATTTTGTGCCAAATATCTGAGCACGTAGTGGAACGTTCACAAGCAAAATCTCTTGTCCTTACAAAAACAAAATCAAAACGCACTACAGTAGGTAGTGCACATGGAGTGTCACACACACCCTATTTGACTTGGTACACTGCACAGGGTGGGAAGTGACTGTCTTAAAATGTTGTGCACTACGCTGGAAACGCTCCACTCTGCTTTCACTCGGCACTGCATTAGCAACGTCAGAGTTATGGCGCTATATTTTGTGGCAATATTCTGAGCGTGCAGTGGAGCACAATATTGTGCCTTTAAGCGCTCAAGTCCTCATTTATCTGCATCGGTAACGGCATCGGCAGATACAAGTATGAAAAATATCGGGTATAGGCGTCGGCCAAGAATCCCCATATCGTACATCCCTACATTGGAAGCATTTATCAGATGCTCTCTCTAATTTCCTCAGTAAAGAGACAGGGTTGCCGTGAGTGACTTGGGGTTAAGGCTCTTTCTCGGGGTCCAGTGGTGGTGGTAGTGCGGTGGGTAGGACAGAAGCTGGACTTGAACCTACACGTCTCTAGGTCTGTAGACGAGTTTCCCACGCATGTCTTTAAATGGCCTTTTCTGTGTTGTAGATGTGTGGCTATATGCAGTCTGGGTCTCTGGGTGTGTGAGGAGCTGGGACAAGAGAAGATCCACCCCCAAGTAAACGATGCCATCAATGTCTTGGGAGTCACATTAAAGGTGTGTGTGTGTGTATTTTTCTGAAGTCTCATCCAGTGCTGTGCTTCATTAGCCTGATGTCTCCAGGACCCGCGTGTGTGTGTGTGTGTGTCCGTGTGTTTACACATGATTAGTGTGTACCTGGACAGGACAATAGAGCACTCTGCTGTTCCTCTCCCTGTTTTTGTGGACTCAGAAAAGTGCAGGAACACGGAGGAATCATTTCCCAGCCCCTTACTCTCCGATGATGATCCTGATGGTCCCAATTTGATCTTCCTCATAGCCTTCCCTTTGTCCTACCAAAAAATGGACACGTAATTGTGTCCCTGCACAACTTGACATGGAGCCAGACTAAAAAGTCCATAACGCAAGGAAAAGAGCTCCTTCTTCAGTAGCAGGTGTTGCAGTGTTTTGACTTTCTCCTCTGTTGTGCTTTGCTGGTGATAAACAAAATTGAATTTCTCTTTTCAGCCTCAAATTCCAAATGATTGGATCCAACTCGAGAGGAGAATTACCAAAATCTAAATGCATTTGCTTTTAGGGCATTTAAAACCATGTAACAGAATTTGATTAAAGATTTCTCTCTTGCCGTGAAAAGCACAACAAAACTCCCTGGTGTTGACTGTTTTGAAAAGGATTTTAGTCAAAAGTCAAAATCAGCTTTATTGTCATCTCTGCTATGCACTGTACAGATATACAGAGAGACGAGACGACGTCACAGTGCAACAGGGAACAAAGAACAAATAATGCACACAGAATAAACAGTATATAAATAGAATACAAAATATACATTTTAAACTAGAAATTGAGTATTAAATATAACTTTAAACTAGAACTAGAACTAGAAGTAGAGGAGAGACAGTTTGGATGCAGTATTAACCTACAAAAGTGGAAGTTGACTTTAACACTGAATGTGCATGAGGTTAGTAACCATTTCAATATGAAAAATTCTATATCCAGTCTATTAATAAAACAGTATCTCCTTAAAAATCTGACTAACATTTAAGTTTGTGAAGATATTTTAACAGCAGTGGAGAACCAGAGTCTGTGCAATACTTCAATAATTTGTGTAGAAACAGTTAGTGAGAAAGTGACCGGTGATATATACATTCAGTGTTCAATGGTTGTGCAAATAAGTAGCAGCAGTGCAAACATTATTGTAGCAGTGTTGTAGCAACCGTCATTGAGGAGGATTACTATTTCAATCGTCTGCCATTAAATGTATACCAGATCAGCAGCAGTTTGGAGTGATGATACTGTACAGTTTGTAAATATAAACATTTTTCTTAAACATCTTTCCGGAGACAGTTTCAGTGCAACTTGAATGAGATACTCCGTGTAGCAGTGTGTGCATCACAGCGACGGTGCTGTGTAAAGTGCAGAGGTGCAGCAGAGTCAGTTAGTTCACAGTCCGGGTGTGTGTGAGCGCAGGAAGTGTGTTCAACAATTTTAATTGTTTTGTCGCGACACATTTCTTTCAGTTTGGAAATAAGGTGGTGGCCCAGGTAGCCTGTGATGTGTTTCAGCTGCTGATCTGTCACTGGCAGCACCTACACAGACTGGAGCATTCTCTCCCTAAAAGAGTCATTGAGGTATGTGTATGTGGGTCTCCTGTGGACGGGACGAAACCTGTGGTTATAATTTCCCCCTTTCACTGTGCAATGGCGGCTGCGACTGAACTGTGTTTGATGCGAGTGACCCCTTTGTTTCCTTACCGTTGTAGATCTTTGTAGCAACCATCGCATTTCTCTTGCCCAGTGCTGAGCATTCCACAGTGGAGGCAGATAAGAAGGTAAGTAGGAAAGCGTTAGAAGACGAGGCTTGTCTTGTGGGATTTCTTATCGGAGTCGACCGTTTATCGGGGGCTGGTATTAGGCATTTTGCTGATTATCGGTATCAGTGTTTCATTTCGACCATCACCGATATTAAGTAATTACGAGGTGCACTGCTGTGGCTCCTCTCTTCTCTCTGTGCCGTTTGCTCTCAATTCGCTGTCCCGCCACAACAGTCCCTGATTGGCTATATGTCACACGAGTAGTGACCAATCATTTTGAAGTTTCAAATTTAAGTTTCACAGTTTTACGTTACTAAAAAGTTTGTTAAATGCTATTTAAGGTTAATTTAAAATAATGTAATAAATTTAAGTATTTATTACAGCCGCCGCAATTAGTCTACGACGTCGATGCTAATCATTTGTCAACATCAGTGTTTTTAATCGACGCGTCATTTAATATTTTTATTAGTAAAATTTAACGCAAACATAGTTACGTAGGGACGCTGCCGGTATGTATCTCCCGCCTTGTGAGATTCCTCAACGGGCTTTCAGAACGAACGGGGCATGCGCTGTGCTGCGCTCTCACAGACATTGCTCTATGGGCTTTCGCAACAAAATGACAGCAAGTTTTGAAGCCCGCAGCTAGCACAACCCGCTGTTTTTTAAAAAGAATGCGCAAACTCCTGTGGCGTTAGTCTACTCATTATCTGGGGTCTTTGTTTGTATTTATGAAGCTATTTCTCATTGGAGTATGCTACAGTAAGTAACAGTTAATATAAAGTGTGTGTTTTGGGTGTGCAGGTTTGTTTGGGTTTTTTTTGCGGTGCTGTTTTTTTTATTGTTAAAAGGAAGAGAATGTGCATTAAATTGTTTTTATTTATTTTCTTAAAGAAAAAAAAAAAACGTTAAGACTAATCCATTAATCGCTTAATAAATGTTTTATATCGGTTCCAAAAAACGGTTGTCTGCCCCGTTAACTAGAAATAATCGCTATCGATATCAGCCCTGAAAAAACAGTATCGGTCGACCTCTGATTTCTTAAACAGGCTGAAATGTAGCCCCTTTCGGATTTTGCTAATTTTTTTCCCCCGTGTGTGTGTGGCGTAGTTAATCGTGTCTTTGCTGCTGTGCCTGCTCGACTGGTGCATGGCTGTCCCTCTCTCCATTTTACTGGAGCCCATCACGATGCCTGTTCTAGATGACCCTGCCTCTCAGAAGGCACCTCTGCTGGACTACATCTACAGGGTAAGCAGCGTTTACTCCCCTACAACAATGTCGCAGGCAGTGAAATTAGTTTGAAAGTGAGGGAATGATGAAAACATTTTTTTTTTTTTTTTTGAAATGGTACGGTATGTTGTTTGGTGTAACTAAGAGCGACGGTTATTTATGCTGCTTATAAGAACATGTTTAAACATCAAACTAGAATGAGGTTTAATTCTTATCAAGTCCTAGGCTTAACCATTTTCTTAGCCCTAACCTGAGCTCAACCCATGGGGCTAAGCCTAACTCTAGGCCTAGGCAAATCACCACTCTGTGTTTAGAGCACTAGAGAACGTATTACCTCGATTTTATGTTTAAGCATATGTTTGTTTGCGTTTACCGACTATTTAAAGGCTTCCCGTTCTGCCCCCGGTACTGGCATCGATCGGGCTCAAGCAGTTAAGTACAAGATTTGGGTTTTTCGGTTTCGGCTGAGTTTTTTTTTTTATGCGACCGAAACGGTGATGACGCAAGCAACAACCGCAACCTGCGCGCGCCAGATTGGATTAGAGTCAACATGTCCGCCGTGTGGGTGCATTTCAATATATCTAAGAAAGACACACGGAAAGCCGTTTGTAAAGCGCGCAATGCCGACATTTCTAGAGGGGGTCCATCCACAAAGACTTTCTCAACGTCGGGATTAATTTATCATATAAAATCAAAACATCCCGATGGCCATGCAGAGTATGAAGCACAGAAGAGGCAAGACCCTTCGAGCACACCCACTCCGTGAATGAATCTTGAAAAAAGGAGTTTTGATTGTAGATTTTAATGTGAAAAATGTATTAACAAATGATGCACAGATTTGCAATCTCTACACTTCACCTGTCTCAACTGAGTTGAGCCAGCGGGTAGCTTTGTGGGTGCAGTGTTTGGGGACGGTCGGCTGTCCGGGTCTCAGTGGTACCTTTACTGGTTCGGAATTCGACCTGACGACCCTCTGATCGCAAGAGCAACTCTCTAACCCTTATGTTATCACTGCTCTTCAGAGTGTAGAGTGCGAGTCGCAGTGCCCGTCCCAGTCGTCGCTTCATGGCACTGCAAATCCACTCATCAGCTAGCGGCAGCAAGCTCATATTTAGTCATCAGACACTGGCGAGGGGGCAGAGCACGGCTCGGGGTGAATGAGATATTAGCGGCTTGCTGTTGAGCAGATGCGGTCGGCCGCAGACCTTTGTGCAGATGTCATGCACAGAGGAAAAAAATGGACAAATTATTTAAATGCCCTATTGTTCGATTGATAAGCCTGCCAATGAATGCTGAACTTGAGAATTCAACTCATCATCATATGAGAGAAACTGCACCTGGTGCAGAGACAGAATCAATGTCATTAGTTTTCCTCTTCACTTATATGACTGTTAATCATTGTAGCCAGTCATTATACGAACACGGAGTTTATCATGTAGCAGTTGTATATGTGGCAAGGCTTGCTTTAATTAGCCATTTGTTGTAAGGTTAACACGGGGGATCGTAATAAAAAATGAGGCCAGCTTAGTTAGCCTATTAATACTCATTACTCTTAGTTATTTTTGGATGACTCCTGTGGCGTGTGCATGTTTCCAAATCTTTATTAGCATGTTTATTTAGGTGAAGCACAAATACAGTCGGCCCTCGTTTATCGCGGTTAATCAGTTCCAGACTCTACCGCGATAAGCGAATTTCCGCGAAATAGGATTTTTTTATTTATAAATTGAATATTTTCGTAGTTAGAGCATCGAAAACCTGTTTACGACCTCCTAAATTTTAACATTTAACATTATTAGAGCCTCCTAGACGTGAAATAACACCCTTTACTCACCATTACACTCGTATTACCCAATATATTAGACAATATAAGAGAAAATAAGACATATTAGACGTTACAAATATCATATAATTATTATTATTTTTGTACATTTAATTACATTTAATGAATATATTTTGAAAAAACGCGATAGAGTGAAGCCGTGAAAGTCGGAGTGCGAAGTGGCGAGGGACGACTGTACTCTCTGTAGCATCTACTTTACAGCTTTATCATTCATGTTCGTTGGCGTGTAGATAATTCTGTGCAAGCCCACAAATGGCTGCGTTGATGTACTTTGCCCTTCTTTCATCCATGGAACTGTTGCTGTGCAAAGCACACACACGGTCACCAAGCCAACAGTTAAAAGAAGCACTTAGAAGTGGCTATTTTTAAAATTTCTGGCATGTTTTTTTTTCCACCATGTTGGACCAGGTCACGTTTGGCCGCCTGTCCAGATGCCAGTAAGCTGAAACGATTATTTGAATAACTCGATAATTCAGATAATTTGATTACAAAAAATGGTTGAGGCAGTTTTTCTAGAATCGAAAGCTTCATTTAATTCTTTTCACTGGCTAGAGCATGCTCCGCTTGTGTTTCACACAGAGACTTATTAGTGACGCACAATGTTTTCAGTTCCGCGATCAAGGCAAGACCTGATCCCTCTGTATGTGAAAGTACTTGCGGAGGTGGAAAGTAAGGAATTACATTGACTCACGTTACTGTAATTGAGTAGTTTTTGTGAGTAATTTGTAGTTTTTTAAGTAGTTTTTGAAATAGGTAATTTGACTTTTACTCAAGTACGTTTTGACCCAAGTATTTTACTTCACTGCATTGGAAAAAAACCCGTTACTGAGTAAAAAATGCAATGCGGAAAAAACCCAATCTGCCTGAACTGAAATGAAATTGCGCGGGCATTCGCGCAGCGTTCCCGCTATTTTAATGTAGCCTATCGTTGGATGACGCCTGGTGCCGAGCAAGAGGTAGATTGCACATTATACCTCTCGGCAGCTTGTAAACATTATGCAGTTAATTTGTCAATTATATTTTCTATAAAAGTGTTACACAGTGTTACTGTGGAGTCGCTCAGTTGTCTTTAACATGTGAGTGTCCCGGACACTTTGAGTTTGGTTACGCAGCTTATGCCACTTGTACTTGAACGTGTTTTATGGGGTGATCTGAACAAAGTTTACACATTATACCGGCTAAAAGCTGATTAAAAACAACTAGTGCTCGACTGGATTTATGACTAGTCCTTTTATTACATCAAGTAATTGAAAGTAACTAAGCAACTTTTACTCAAAGTAAATTTTAAATTAAGTACTTTTTTACTTTTACTCGAGTAGATTTTTAGATGGGTACTTTTACTTGAGTAGAATTTAAGCAAAGTAAAGATTTTAAGTAAAGATCCTTTTACCTAATTACAATTTTTCAGTACTTTTTCCACCTCTGAGTATTTATGAGATATTCCCTGCACAAAAACTGGAGTAAATGTGTAAAAACGCATAAATGACATTTTACGTGATGTGAGCGCACGCTGTTTGTGAGCGCCATTACTCACTAAAATGCTACGGTTCTGTCAAATGTCCCCCTTTATTACAGACTAAACTCATGTTTTAGCTGATAAGTAACCACAACAACCAGCGTTCTACTCACAATACAGCCATTTATTTTACACCGGAGACGCGTCCATCGTTTTATCGTGCGACGGCACCGAGTGGCGCACGTGGGATTGTGGGAAGTGCAGTTCTCTCCCAGAAAGGATAAAAGCAACTTATTTTATAGGCCAAAATGACCCAAAGCTTCAGTATTTCTTCATTTTCAATTGATCAGATTTTTTTCAATTTTATAATATATATATAGAGAGAGAGTAATCAATAGGAGTTTTATTCTATATTCTGATGGATGCTAAATGGATGAAGTGTTTCCGTCTGGCACTAACCTTATGTTTCTTCATAGTACTGACCTATAGAATGGATAACAACTCTGCAAGCCAATAAAACGGCCACTGTTCTTACTGTTTCTGGTAGTTATGGCTTAAGTTTCAGCATTCTTATACTACATAAAGTAAAAATTTCTACAGGTGCAGGTCAGTCTTCATCAGACTGACAAATCTGAGGAGTGCAGGACGTCTTGAACACAACAACATAAAGCTTCTATGGAGAACTTCTACACACACACTAGAAAGATTCTAAAAACAAAGGTATAGGGAAAAACACCACAAATTGTTTTTAAAAAGATTTTATCAGATTACTTGATTAATCGATGAAATAAAACAATAAAATACTTGATTACAAGAAGAATCGATAGCTGCAGCTCTAATAAGCATATATCCTGCTTCACTTAAATGTTATAATATTTTTTCTTGTTGGAACCATCTGACTTGAAGGTTCCTTCACTGTGCACTGTGCGTGTTTATAGCAGTTTGCCCCATGATAATTGGTGTTTAAAGAAAGCATGGTTTATCTCCAGCTAATATTGAAATGATGTAATGAGGCAGTAACACCTTATGAAAGATTTCAAAGCTGCCCGGCATTTTAATATAAATTTAGGCAGTATCTGATCATGCTTGTTTAGCCTCGCAGCGTATTTGTTTGCATGTGCTGTGTTTGAGAATGAGCCAAGGGATAAAGTCTTAATTAAATCAAACAGAGCAGCCCTGTTCAGGCACTGTGATAAACTGTGCTGGACCGTGTCTTATCTTGTCCAGCCAACAGAGGCACGGCCATCTGTTTAAGCGCATCCTTACACGTCCATACTGCAGGAGAAATGGATTATTAGGCCATAAAAACCCCTCTCGTAGGGACTTCTGGCTTAGTGTGGTAAATAATAACTCAACTCCATATGGTGGTCTACTGTAGGGTTCAGCTCGACTAATCCGCGAGTGGCAACATTTGCGCGTACTGTTTCAGTTGGCACGGAAGTTCTTTTCAGCGCCGTCTGAGAGACGGGACATCATCTGGAGCTCAAATTAACATATAGGCAGCTGCTGGATTTTCCGTCGAATGTATGCAGTGAGTTTTAACTGTGGGCTTTCTTCTGTCCTCAGGTGCTGCACTGTTGCGTATCAGGCTCCAACCTACACACGCAGCAAAGCCACTACCTCCTGAGTCTGTCGGACCTGTCTATGCACTACGACCCCTTCCTAGCGTTAGGCCAAGTCAAGACGTCTGAGCTGCCCCCCGTGCACAGTGCCCAAGGGGAGTTTGGCAACCTTCTCACCGTGGCTGAGGGTAAATTTAGGTTTTGTGTGTGTGTGTGTGTGTTAGAGCTGGTCAGAAATAGCATCATCATTATTTTTTTGTGTGCGTGTATTGGTTTATCTCGAGATTTATCACAATATAGAATTTCCCTTTTTGGTGGCAGTCTGATTTAATTGTAAAGCTGCTTATTATAGCTTAAATATATATTTTTTATCATCAGCATCAATCTGCACGCAAAGAAACTTGTCAAAGCTTTAATAACAAATTTTCAATAAATAAACAATGCCTTTACTTGGACAGTATCTTATTAGGTGATGCTATCAGCAGCATGTCTTGCGTCGCAGGCTTGTCTTTTCTGCTTTTTGATATTCAGGCCACTTGGTTTCGATTATGTGTCCTTTTTCACATTATCCCGACCTTGGTGATTAACACGCTTATGCCAAGTTAGAAGCTTTGCTAGAGGATGTGAGAGACTTTGCCAACAGTGCTGACTAACGTGTGAGTCAGACCTTGGAGGCGTAAACAAGTTTATTTACGTGTTTCACCGAAATTTACAAAGCATATGGCTGTAAACAGCATATTTTCCAGAGGATAACACGATAGAAACGATCACAGTGTTGCTTTCGTCTTTATACGCCATCGTTTCTTGCTCCAGCATGGGATTGTCACTGTTCATGGCGTAACAGTAACTTCTGTGCGGGCGCTGGCTACTGTTGAAGCATGCAGCATTGTTCCTACATTACCTAATCAAATAATAAGAAGCTTTTGCCATAAGCTGTAAGCATATCATTATCAACAAAAGATATCAAGATCATTTTATAGCCTGTTACTTTTCTGTGTCTCAATTAATTACTTTCGAGACAGTAGCGCACAGTATAAACGTATGTAGTTTCTTGTCTGTTTGTGTACGAATTTTCTGAAATATGTAAATGGAACATTTTCTCAATATGGAAATAAAGACTGTGCATCTGTATTATCTCAGCAATGATGCAAAGTAGCAGCAGCATTTTCTCCGCCTCTTGAATTTAGTCTGAGCAAAAAAAATTAGACAAAATGTAGCGCAGTCTGAAATGAAACGTTTAAAGAGCCATGCATTAGTGCCACTCATCCACTTAAAAGAGCCCATTTATGCCAGTTATTTAAGAAATTAGGGATTTGTCGTTATTTGACCTTCCCTCATCCATTAGGTAACTTTTTCTCTTTTACTTTCCCCTTTCCTTTAACGTTCAGCGCGTCACCGTAGCGGGTCTTTTGGAGTCACCCTTTTCAGTAGCCGCGTCCTTTAGGATAGTACTTGTATATCTATAGAGAGGGGGCAAAAACCCTGGCTTGTGCAGTGCTAAAATCTCTGGTCGTTGATATACCTTTTATACCTCAGCACACAAAACAAACAATCCCTTCCAAAGAGCAACTTAAGAGCAATATTCCTGTACCCGACCTCATATTGATTAGTTCACTTCAAAGGCCCTGTGCGTCCCTAATGCAGCACAGTACTTTTTTCCCCCCAAAGAGCTTTTTCTACTTTGATGGAGATGATGGTATTGATGACACTGTCACAATGTGAGCGTCTCTTCTTTTTTTTTCTTCTCCTTCTCGGATTAATATGTTCTAATCGCAGCACTAGATTCCTCCTTTGCAGCCGCCTTTAGCATTTACATAGCGGTGATACAGAAAGTACTTTTGAGTCCCATTCGCCTACAGTGAAAGGTGTGATGCTTATTAGGGCAGCTCTTTGAATCATATTCCCCCTTTATTATGTGGACTGAATGGCTCTTTTAAAGGTGTCCTCATTGATTGAAAAATACCCCCCGAATACGCGTAATAAGTGAAAACATGGAGAACAGACTCTGTGCGTAATTAGTAATTAATGCTAGCATTGTGCGTTTACGAGCAGAAGCAGAAGGCTGTGCATTGTGTAGAAAACCTGATTAACATGAGAAGAGCCAGTTGGGGGAATATCAGTGAGTCCATACTCTAAGCGATATTCCATTAAGCCTGACATTCTTGAAGACTTGTTTATGTGAAGTCTTATTCAACCTGTGTCTTTGTGCTGCAGAGAAAAAGCGAAGGAACATGGAGTTAATCCCCCTAACCGCCAGGATGATAATGATGCATCTCGTCAACCATCTGGGTCACCATCCCCTCAGCGGAGGTCCTGCCCTGCTGCACAGCCTGGTGAACGAGAACCACGACAACCCTTACGTGGAGTCCTCAGAACTCTCCTCCGAGGTCTTCAAAAGCCCCAACCTGCAGCTCTTCGTCTTCAACGACAGCACCCTCGTGTCTTACCTGCAGATCCCCTCCGAGGCCGACCCGGCTTCTCAAACCGGGACGGCAGCCGGAGAACACTCGTCGGAGGTCCGCGTGATCGTGCGAGACATCTCTGGGAAGTATTCGTGGGACGGGAAGCTTCTCTACAAGACTTTAGAAGGATCAGTGTTGCACTGCAACAGCGACGGCGAGCCTCTCCACCAACGTGCCAACCATTCCTCCACTCCCTCCATGCAGAGCTCGTCCCGTACCAGCCGATGCCCCTCTGAGCTGGAGGCGGAGGAGAGCGTTGACGTGTTGGACCAGCTGCTGGAGGGCCTGGGCCACAGCAGCCCCGAGTGTCTGCCTCAGCCTCAGCTGAAACTCACCCAGCCGGCGCCGCCACCAATCGGCATGAACCACGAGATGGAGACGGCCATCATAGAGGCCATCCAGAGACAGGCACAAGAAGAGGAGGAGGAGCTGGCCAGGAGAGGCAACGGAGATCCCAGCGTTAAAGCCGCCAGTCAGAGGGAGCCCTTACCCCAGGAGCCCCAGGCGCCGTTCTACTTCTGTAGACTGCTGATCAACGAGCTTGGCATGAACTCGTGGGACCGCAGGTACATGTTGTAGCTCATTCCTTCTTTCATTTTCCGAACCGCCCCATCCCAACTTTGGTCGCGGGGGGACCGGAGCCCATCCCGGGAACTTACGGCCGCAAGGCGGGGACCAACCCTGGGCAGGCGCCAACACACCGCAGGGCACACACATTCACACTCGCACCCACACATTACAGGGCCAATTTAAAGTCACCAATTAACCTACATTACATGCCTTTGGACTGTGGGAGGAAACCGGAGCACTCGGAGAGTCCCTACGACCCTACGGCCGTCCCTGGGGTTCGAACCCAGGACCTTCTCGCTGTGAGGCGGGAGCGCTAACCACTGCGCCACATCTAGTAGTTTTAAATATTCAAGGTGAAATCTAGAATCTACCCTTTGACTTTACTGATGTAATTCCCCCATAAGTGCGTAGCAAATCCATATTTCAGTGGTTATATCCCGCGCAGTTTCCACTATGTCCTCTGGCTCTGGGCAATGAGAAGAATGCACCCTTGTTGTAGTTGAGTGGCCACTGAATGCTGAATGACGTTGTCATTGTTGTTGCATATAGCAGAAGCTGTCAAGGCCATTGTCTTTGTTAGTTTTGATGATTAGTAAATTTGCATCATGTGTACTAGCCAAACTATTGTGTTGTGAAAATGTTTTTTTTTCCAGTGCTTGTCTTGATGAGCATGTTCTGTTAATTGCATTGCAGGAAAAGCTTCCATCTCCTGAAGAAGAATTCAAAGCTTTTAAGAGAACTCAAGAATTTGGATTCCAGACAGTGGTAAGTTTTTTTTAGATGTCCTCATGTTTCCCTTTTAAGTGCTCCAATAGATTTGTAATAGCATGACCAACGCTCTGTGAACTCAAGACCAGCTACATATTCATGCATGATTGCACTAGAAATTAGAAATCCATGCCCAGATAGACACAGAAGCACGGAGGGAGAAGTTGCGGCTTGATCCGATGGTGAAAGCCAGTGATAACGTTGTAGAAAACTAGGGGTGTAAATCACAGGTTTCAGATCGATTAAAAGTACAACGATTCGATTTCTGACTATTACAGAGTTTGATACTATATGATATCGATTCGATATAATTCAGGACTTGATATGCGATGATGTGCAGATTTGACCATCACTTCATATCAAATCCCAAAAAGCGGCTGAAATGTTCCTTTTTATATTTTATAAAAACTGACAGAACATTACCTTCCTGTTTGCACACATTAAAACAGTGTTTCACACTAAATAGTAACCGTGTTAGTAATAGTGTAGTCTTACTGTATCATAACTACACACTACACCTTTGGATTTTTCCTCCTCAAATTAAAATAATAAATTCTGGATGTTAGAACAAAGCAAACAAACAATTACACACACTTTCCTATTTCCCTCTCCACACAAATTTCCTAACACAGTTGCGATATAGCCTCCCTGCCTACACAAGCTAGGTATTTTTTAAACACATCAGTATGTTTTCTCAACAGCTCATGTTCTTTCAAACGAGCAGCTCTAATACTCATCACAGTGTCCAGTTTTGTTTTGCAACTTGTCTGTTGAGCTGCTTTACTCTAAAATCCTAAAGGTTTCCAGAGGAGACACAACCTCTTCACTAACTAACATTTCATTTGGAGGTGTGTGGAGAATAAAACGTGGCGGGGAATTTCAGAATAAAAGTCTAACAAATGACTGTACATTATGGTAGCGTTGGGTTAGTGAAGCAACGCCATTCAGACTCTTAAGTTGACGTCCTGCTATTTCAGGAATAATGAACATGTTAGTTCGGGTAAAGTGAAAGTGAGTGATTGTCATTGTGAACACAGCACAGCACACAGTGCACCACAACCAAATGTGACCTCTGCGTTTAACCCATCCATGAAGGAGCAGTGGGCAGCTAACAAGCGCCCGGGAAGCAATGCTTGGGGACGGTACCTTGCTCATGAGTACCTCACTGGTTACTTTACCGGCGCTGGATCCGAACCTGCGAGCTTCTGATCACGGGGCGAACACCCTACCGTTACGCCACCAACTGCCCCAATGAAGCCTGTATGTCATGTCAGCCAGCTGTGCTTGGCCAGGAGGCGGTATGGAGGCAGGGGTTTAATATTTGCATAGAAAAAGGGCGCTTACTTCACGAGGGACGTTACAATAGGTACAATGTCTAATCGATGTTTTCGTTTTGGATCGATGGGTCGATGTATCACTACACCACTATAGGAAACAGTCGGTAGACTCGTATACTATAGCCGCGTTCTGATCACTCAAAACCAGGACTGCAGCATGCATTTAGAGAGCAAAAATCACCTAATGCAAGCCCCAGTGTGACTGCAGAGAGCAGACTAAATCCTTTAAGAGCACTATTAGTGAGACATGTCTTAAGACCACTCTGAGCTACTCCTCTCCTTCAACCCCCCACCAGCCTAATCCCGGCCATCTCTGGCAGAACACAGCTCGGCACTCCTCAGCCCACGGCAATCAATAGGCACTCAGAGTGGCTAATTACAGAGGCTTATTAAAGAATACCCCCAGGATCGGCCCACAGTTTCCCCCGCTCTGCGTGCATACCTGACCCGTACATGGCAACCACTGTCTGAGCATGCACAATATCACAGTGCAAGGGCATGGTGCTT